>CBVK0100154838.1:0-26683 GCA_900067695.1 Picea abies
GCTCTTCCGATCTCACATGTAGATAGGGCATGTTGCATTGATGACCAACGAAGCACCAATGGAGTAGTGTTCTACTTAGATATATAGGTTGAGTATGATGATCCCATTCCAATCTATTTTGATAATACAAGCACCATTAGTATCTCAAGGAACCCGATGATGCACTCCAAGAAGAAGCACATTCCAATAAAGTATCACTTTCTACAGAAACAAGTTGTAGAGAAGAACATCAGAGTTGAATATGTGGGCACAAAAGAACAAATGCCAGACATCTTTACAAAACCGATTCCAAGGTAATACTTTGAGTATTTTCTCCAAAGACTCATAGTATTTTCTACTAAAAAATGGATGCTTTTGAATGCTTATCTTATATGTCTTAGATGTATATGAGGAAGCACCATAAATAGGACAATTCAGGTTGGGAGATCAATTTCAAGAAGAGTTCAGTCAGGGGGAGTATCCCCAAGGAAAATTCAGTTAGGGGGAGCATCCTTGGATGGAAAGATACCTTTTACATTAAT
Organism: Picea abies; assembly: GCA_900067695.1. NCBI lineage: Eukaryota > Viridiplantae > Streptophyta > Pinopsida > Pinales > Pinaceae > Picea > Picea abies. The sequence goes on from CBVK0100154838.1 coordinate 522, forward strand.
GACAAAGGGAGAGAGATTTATCATATGTAGGATAGAAATGTTTGGAGAGAGAGCAGAGAAGCATGTAGACATGGGGAGCAACCCAAGGAGAGTTCAGTCAGGGGGAGCAACCCCAAAGGGAGATACCCTTTGCTATTGATGTCAAAGGGGGAGAGATAGAAACATTTATGAGGAGTATAAGCATGAATGTTATCATGACTAAGTGTTTCCATCAATGCCAAAGGGGGGATATTGTCAGACAGTTGGATTAGGTTGATGGACAATTGGTACAGATTATTGGTTTTCTTTGAAAGACCCTCAGTAGTGAAAAGTTACTATGCTAAGAGAAGATAAGAACAAGAATGGAAAGAGGAACCCTGTGACTCAGATCACAGAGAAGAAGGAAAGAAATCTTAGTAAGAAGAAGGCAAAGTTAGAAAAAATGCAAGAAGTTCTAGGGACAACTTTGCAGAGGGCAGGCTTGAAAAACTTGAACCTCATCGGAATAGAAGAACAATGCAGACTAGCACTTTTCCATGACGAAGCTATATGACTGTTGGAGGCACCTCGACTGCTAGAATGATGCTCCGAAACGGCTAGAAATGTAGTTATTTCCAGAAAGATCGCCATGAGACCGTTGAGACCACGCCATAACGAATGGAATCATATTAATTAAGGCATTTCAACCCGTTGGAGGAATCCATTACGATGTTGTTTATTTAATCCGTCGCATGTTGCACTGGGACCACTTTTGCAAACTGAGATATTCGAGCTAATAGATACGTGATTACCTACCATGTTGTGTTGTCTAGACCTCACCATTGATTCGATTACCTTGAGTATATGTTCGCCTACCCGAGTTATTTGATTATGAGCGTGTATGTCGGGCGACCTTAGCGCAGTTGAGAAATCTGTAGAAGAGATCTTGATAGACCTTATGGCTGAGAAATTTATGTCCGTAGGAGTACATGCCTCGTCGATAAGAGGATTGCAAGCATCCCCCTTGACTAGACGTCGATCTGGGCCATCCTGAACTGCAACAGAGAAGAGAAGCAAGCACTGTGACGATATGGTGAATGCAAAGTAGATCTCGTCGGTCTTGCCTGACTATATCCTGCCCTTGGCTGGTGCGGTTAGTTGTGATAGCGTCCTGAGAGATTTTGAGTACACACTCAACACCGCGTACCTCCCGAAAGGGATACGAATAGTAGGACCATAGTTGGGACTGATCCCAGCTCTAAAGATAAGTGATTTTAACCTCGGCGATAGGAAGAATTATGTGATGCTTTCACTGCATCGCTACCTAATGAAAAAGACTGGGAAAAAGCCTAAGATAGTTCCCCAACCCTGGATCAAGGAGATTGTGCGGTCAACGATCCTGAACGTCATGAAGATCCCACACTTCGGAAGACATTAGGAGGTTAACGCATGCTCTAAACTCCTCCTGTCGTGCTTCCATGGAGGGTACTTATGGTTGGATAGGCACATCACTATGGATCTAATGTTGATCCACCTCATTATTGGATTAAGCATGTAGGGACCGGACCCTCATAAATTCTACCTTGGGAAGACATTAGATCACTCCTTGGTGCAGCGCATCAAGGAGGCGTATGGCGATGTGGAGAAGGGGAAGCGAGGCTACAAGGTAGCCTCCATCCAGGATGGCACAATGCACCTAGCTTGTCAACTGATCACTAACAAGCTCATTAGAAAGAACAGGCCGACACAAGTCACAGGCTTCATAGTTGACCTTGCAGAAAAATGTGTCGAAGGGATGCAGATGAACTGGGCGAGCTATCTCGTCATTGAGTTGGAGAAGGACTGTCACAAAGTGCATGACCAAGGTTATGAATTCCACTTCAGTTGGTTGTTGATTCTTATATAATTTGTCGCTTGGGAGATGCCAGAGGGAGCGACATTCCCAGAAGTCAATCCATCAGAACCATTGGCCGCGAGGTTCACCACTTTGTGGTATTCGAGTGACATGGCGAAGCAATGGAAATCAAATGTGGTGTTCCACACTTATTACCTACAGCTCACATGCACCATTGAGTCATTCCCTCGAATGACTCTGAACACCTTGCATATTTATAGACCATTAGAGAAGTTCTGCGCAGACCGCCACTTTATCTACTTCACTGCGCACAAGGATGAAAGTAAAGAGGAGTTGCAGTCATATTATAAGTTGACCAAGGAAGACCTGAAAGAGATCACTAAAGAATGGCCATCTGAATTCCTTGTCATGGTCGGAGATGCAGAACTGTCCGACCCCGATCTCATCGGAAGTCCTGTGGTTACCCGAATGGAGTATGATGGACCAAGCAATGCAAAGAAAAAGAAGAAGAAGGAGGAAGTGCAAGACATAGATAGTGAAGATAAGGATAGCACAGCGGAGGAAACTACGCCTGACTCACCTGGTGGAGGAGGAGGTGATGAAGTATTATGTCGAGTCCAAGAAGAAAAGGAGAAGGCCACAGAGGCCTTGAGGCAAGAAAAGGAAGAGGCCCTAGAGCAACTTCGGGTTGCGCAACAAGAGAAAGATGACCTTTGGGCGAAGTTCGAAGTGGACAAAGAGAAAATCCAGAAAGAGAAAGATCAGCTTCTTGCGGAGAAGATTGGGATTAGAGAGGCAGTGACTAGAGAATTAAGCTCTGTGTCAGGCTTGGCACAGACAGAAGAAGAGACAACTGAGATCCAAGTGGGGAAGCTTGTTGAAGCCATTCAACAGCTTCAAGCAAGAGTAGCAGAGGTAGAAATTCAAGCAGTGCCTAACACTCCATAGGAAGTATGAGATCAAAGGGAATAAACTGCTAGGTGCACAGTAGAAAGAATCAGGGCATTGGCCACAGAATGCAAGCAACTTAGTGATCGAAGTGCGCAGACCTACAAGCGCCTTGTAGAAGACCCAGAGCTGAGGAGACTAGAAGCACAACTCCAAGGGGTGAAGCAACAGAATTCCACCATGCAAGCACAGCTGAAACTACTTACAACAGTGGAGAAGATGAAAAGGTCGCAGGAGAAACGCGCAGCTCAGTAGCAGGTCACTGCCATCTAGAGAAGAGTGATGGAGGTGACACAGAGACTCTAGCTAGTGTAGGACAAAGCCTACACACTTTTTGAAGAGCTTGAGGGAAAAGGATCACAGTTGGAACTGGTGGTCACAACAGTAGAACAATGTTTGGAAGGGCCTGTCACTGAGCAAGTCATTCAGGAGTTCATCGAGCAGGAGGCTCTGGCGAAGAAGCAAGTTGAGGCAGCTTGAGCTAAACTTAAGGCCTTCAAAGTAGAGTTGCCCAGATCAAAGTGACTCAGGATGAGTCACAGGTGAGTGTTGGGGGCCTATTGGCCCTTGACCAGGTTTTGAGGAAACGCTGGTCATGTTTGACCATTCTTGGGACTTCGACAGTCTGGTTGAAGACTAAGCAGAGATCGCGAGATCTCGCCCTTTTTGCGGGACTTTTGGGGATTTTAGGGTTTATGTAACAGGTATGGGTTGTTGGCCCATGGTTTTACCCATGTTTAGGTCCTTTTGTAATGTACAAATAAGTAGTTGAGCGATGTAAGAGGAGTTCAATCAATGTGATTGTAGTTTTGATCGGCTTTGTGCAAGAACCTGTGAGGGTTGCTAAGTGAGAATAGTTGTAAATGATTTGTGCATACTATATGTGAGACTTGCAGAGCTAAGTGAAAGTGGTTGTAGTTGGCTTTGTGCCTTGACCTAATCCGGGGAAGGAGGATCTGGTGAGGTGCATGCAGATCTCATGTCCTTTGCAGAGTTGGATCTGTGGCTTGGTGCATGTAAGAAGATTGGAAGAAGCTAATAAAGAAGAAGAATATTTGGTGGACGTAGCCCCACACTGGGGTGAACCACATATATCCTGTGTTAGTGTGCTTTGTGCTATGTGTTCATGATGGTTATGTTTATATTTTCTTAGTGCACTGTTCTGGATATATGATAGGGTTAATCTGTGATGTGAATAAGAATCATAACTGAATGCATACTATTGGCTAAGTTCTTTGTTAAGTATCGTGATCACAGATCGGTGTCTCAGCTAGGTTGTAGACACTTGAGTCCTGCAACCCCCCTGCCTATACCTCGGGTGAGACTTCATTTGCTTCACAGATGTTGCCGAAAGGGCTGGTAGTTAGGGTATTTTTGGTGTGTTGTTGAAGCATTTAGCCATGGGTCTACCCCTGTGCCAACACTATCTATGAGTCTCAACCCTATAGTGTCATTTTTACTCTGGGGGGTCATCTCTACAAGATACCAGAGGTGGTTCCGACTATTTTCCCACCTAAACAGTGTCGCGAGGTAGTATCTCATACTACAAAATTTAGTTTCTTCACAATCTATTCAAAAGGTGAACAAAAGGATACTGCAACCACTACAACCTTGGCCCAAGCACCTTCTATCCAACAAAAGCAGGTCGAAAATACTACAACTAAGCACAAAAATTCCTTCTACACACATACATCTCATGTAGCCAAACTAGTTAAAAATTTCCAACCCTTCCAGCCACAGGTTCGTGAAAACCTTAAAAAATCTAAGCAGCGCAACTTCTCCAACAAGGCAAGCAACTCATCAAGATGCAGATTCAACAAAATCTTTTCCCTCTCCGCCGGGCACTCAACGCAATGGATACCATTGATTCCTAAGGAGGAAGTATTGATCCAGGTGGATATCGTTGCCCACCCACCCTTTCTAACTCGCTCAAAACAATTTTCTGGCAATTTTGGCAATTTACTATTTTTAGCAGTTTTTAACTTTCGGGGCCATTTTGAGGGCCTAAATGAAGGTTTTTTGGGATCAAACCTCTTAGCCAAAGGATTTGATTGAGCCCCAAAAATGAATTTCCTTGACGATACCTTTACAACGAGCTATCATGCGCCCCAAACAAAGATCGTATGCCAAAGTTACGCCCCCGAGAAATTGATACACCAAACTACCCAAAACAGGGTCCACAAAACTGTTGGATTTTCATCTTCCGGGGTTAGGGTTTTGGATTTTATTTATGATAAAAAAGGCCTTTGGAGCCTCATTGTAAAATCATCTTCTCATAGATGTGAGTAACCATCACATCTCTTCTTAGAGATAAGCTGCCACCATTCTAGCGAGTCTTTCACTCTGCATTTTTACAGTCTTTGTACATTTTCGCTCATTAATAGAAAATTGGTATTACTGTATCTCTCTTTTATGGTTGCATATATGATACATTTTTATTATATTATTGGATATCTGAGATATCTATGTACATTGATTTATTATATCTCCGCTCTCATTTTGTGTCGAAAATAATCTGGATCATCATGGGAAGAAGGGGCTAAAGGCCCAGAGGGTAAAAGTAGCCAGCAAAAGATAAAATCTAATCATAAAACCTTTGAGATGCTTCACCCAGGGATCCCTGAGAAAACAATGAAATGTTTCTCTGTAATAAATGGGGGACCCACAAAATGAATGATAGTGAATACTCAAGGTGTTAGTTGGGGGATATGAGGTCTCATCACAAACCGACCTATCATGATCATAAGTATTTAGCGGTATGACATTACCATCATCTGGTCGCCAAGCCAGGGTAGTGGCTTTTAGTCGCATGACTAAGGGAAAGGGGATCTCATCACAAGCCAACCTTCTCATTTCCATGAGGTATTTGTGAATGGCACTGTCATATCTGGACACTAATCCATGACAATGGCCTCCAACTAATTCCTTGAAACATGAAAGAAAAATATAAAAAGAATGGAAAACAAATGGGCTTGGAAAATTTGCATTGCGGACAAAGGACAGCTCACCCTCCATAAAGGCACCTATAAGTAAGACAATACAACCCCTTGTATGTCATAAACCCCATGCCCAAAATTTTACCCCACACAATCTCACGTACACACATGACTAGGATAGGCTCCACCTAAGAAGCACCCTAGACTTGGGAGTTATTGATCCAATAGGGCATCTTGAGACCCTTCCCAAACCTAAATTTGGAAATTTGTATAACGCCCTTGATCATTTGTTTGGTTTAGGGGGGTTTGATGCACTTGTTCGGGTGACTTGATTATTATATGTGATTTACTTGCTATGATACTTGTGACTCATGGACCCATGGAGGACATACTTGTTGTCTTTACAGGACTTTGCCTAATGGACATGTATTCATGAGGAGATGATCGGTTCAGACCTTCATGAGGGCTTGAAGCCCACAGATGGATGCAGAGACCCCATGCTTGGGGAAAGACAATGATGACCAACTTGCATGATGAAGGAAGAGGTCGTTGCCTTTGGAGGCACCTCGATAGGCCTAAACACTGAGGGGCCACCCTTCCCACTTAGGTGTTCACCTTTGGAGACCTTGGATGTCACCCTAGTACCCCCATGACATCACCGAGGGATAGGGTTTGCCATTGAGAGATGTTGGGTTGCAGTTTTGGCACGTGTGGCATGGAGGAGGGCCTTTGGAGGCCCAATGTTTTGCTAGATGACCTCAACGTCTCATGGAGGAGGCCTAACATCACCCTAGGAAGGATGATGTCACCCTATTTAGGGTTTATTTTGTGAAAAATGATTTAATTTTGAATTTTAAGAGCAAATTGACATGTAGGCTTTGTTTTGTAAAAAGACACAACTTTTGGGTAAATTAGCCAGGATTTCCCATATAAATATGGTTGGCTAATTTCATTTTTTCATCATAACTCACCTCTCACAAGAGGGGGACTGAAATTGGTGCCCTTTTTGGGGTACTTGGATGAAATTTTGAGGCACACTTTCTTGGAGACTTGTTTGGATGCATTTTGGATCATTTCTTGATGGAATTTTGGCAAATCTAGGGTTTTTATGCGTAATTATTCTTAGTGAAGTAAGTAAATATACAATTTTCATTTCATGCTAAATGTTTATGGTATGTTTACTTGTTCATATTTAAGATTATGAAATTCTTAAAAAACCTAAGAGTAAGAAACATAAGGTGTTTCTTTCTTGCTCTTTGTTTTGTTAGTCTTGCCTAAGAAGATCTTGTCTAGACAAAATTCTAGAGCCCTAAAGTTCTATCACTTTAGAATCTTTGTCTAGTTCTTATTGCATTAAATATATTTTAAGAGTCTAAGGATAGGAGAAATCTCTACGGCCTAGAAGTGCCTACACCCTAGTTGAACCTTCTCTTAAGGGGTTGGTACTTAAGGACTTAAGGTGCTACTCCTCAAGATTCCACCTTTCCATCTCTTAGACGAGTATAATCATTGTTATTTCTCCAAGTTATTGTGCTGATATAATTGACTCCATAAACCCTAAAAGGAACTAGTTCTCACTTCTCTCTTGTTGGAAGAATGATCAAACACTCAAGCCTTATTCTCTCAAGCCTATACTAGCCAAGTCTAACACTAACTTATCCATAATATTTAACTTTCTTGCTGCTGTTATAAATGTTTGCTACAACCATCTAACTGCAACAAATTTTCTGCATACACTAAGCTATCTCATAGCTAACTTACTCAGAACTTGCTTGTAACAATTGTTAAGTAATCTACTTGATAAATGCTAAGTTTCCATGGCATTTTCTTTCAATTCTGAGCACTAATTCTTGTGGCTATTACAAAACATTTATTGTTGTTGTAAACTAATAAGTTACTACAAATTTTCTTCAACCACTATATTTTTTTTATTGTCTAACGTCTTTGGAGGCTTTTACTATCATTCTAGTACTTGGAAATTGTTATATGCATGCTATATTGTTTTTGTTCAGGGCAGGTACATCAACACTCTTCTTTGCCTCAATTCTTCAGATGTAGACACTCTTGACTTAGGTGACTAGTGAGAGGGGGGGTATTTCTTGACACATCTTTAACCTACCAAACCCTTTAGGTCACTGGGGACACCTCCCTTGGGGTAGATTCTCTCCTACTCCTAAAAGAAAGGAATTTCCTATTGAGGTGATAGTGATAGGATATCCCATTGTTACGTCAATCTCCCTCACTTGCCTTGGGATTTGGGAAAGTACAGATTGTGCAATAACATTTTTGGTGCCGTTGTCGGGGAACATCGAGTTAATATTCCTCAACTAAAAACCTTCGGTAAGCCTTTTCCTCAAATCCTTTATTTCACTAGCTTACCTAGTGACTCCACTAACCTTTTCCAAGGTGCCACCTTACTCTCAACTTTGTGATATTTTCAAGATATAGGATCATGGCGCCCTGGGAGCAAGTATATTTGTCTATTGATTTTGAAAGTTTTCAAGTATACCCACATTATTTTGATATGAAATGGTTGAACAACTCTCCAAGATATAGAGGCCTCTCCATTACTCACATTGTAGAGTTCTTGAAGTATATAAGTGAGATAGAATTTGAAGGGGAGGGTTTTTTGATAAAATTGTTCACACTTTCCTTGCCATAATTTGTATAAGATTGGATCAAGGGTTGTTGCGAAGAAAAGGGTATCTCCTCTTTCATAGATCTCGTCAGTAGGTTTCTTGAGTTTGCAAAACCATAGTGCCAGATGTATGAAGATGTCCTTCAAAATATTGCAGTAGTCCTAAAGGATGAAGGATTCACCATTGATATTGTAGAGGATCTTAGGGGTGCTCACCATGCCCAATGCCAAGAACCCTTTGACATAGAAGAGATTTATGCAGAAGGTTTCCAACCCCTTGAGGAGGAGCAAGATTTTTCCCATGATTCTACTTAAGATAACAGAGACTTGGTTGAAGAACGAGAGCCTGAAGATGTAAAACAAGAGGATGAAATGTTGATGTGTGCTCCTCCCTTCGATGAATCCATCCAAGATCCTATTCCTCCTACACAAGAAGAAGAGAATGAGGTTAATCATTTTCCCTTTCGTATTTTTAATGATGCCCTATAATTTGATTTAAAAGGTGAAGAAGTAAAGGAATCCTTGGACGAGCTATACCCTTCATGTTGTGATGAAGGCAATGATATGATTGAAGAGTCGAGTCGTGAGGATGAAGTATTGATATTTGCTCCTCCATTTGATGAAGTCATCCAAGCCTTTGTCACTCCTGCATAAGAACAAGAGAATACAGTAAGTCGTTTCCCTTTCCAGGATTTTGATGATGCTTTATTTTATGATTGGAAAAGTGAAGAAGTGTTAGAGGAACCCTTGGATGTACTAAACTCTTCATGTTATGATATTGGAAAAGTGAAGAAGTGTTAGAGGAACCCTTGGATGTACTAAACTCTTCATGTTATGATAAAGGTAATGACATGGTTGATAATATTTATGAGTTCATACATGTTGGAAGACATAAATGGGATGTGGTTGGTCATGATGAAGATCCCATTTATGACATGGAAGGTCATTTTCAATTGTTTCCTTTACAACTATCATATGAGATCGGTACTAATTCTAACATTTGGCAACGAGGAGATAATATAATTACAGATATATTCTGAACACCCAAGGATTTTTTTGACAAGCAAGTTGTGAATGATCACAATGGTGACTTTGAAGTGTAGTACTCCAACTTTGCAAACAAAATTCTTCATATTAATAACCTCTCACAAACCATATTTTAATAACATATAGGTTGCATCTAATCTTAACCTATATCGATTTCATTGCAACATATTTCATCATACCATGAGGATGATTGTGATACAAATTGTTGAGATGCACATCCTGTGGTCTTCATGAGGTTGATTTATGATGGATACTTCTAACCTCATCACAAGGATGTGAGCTTCCTCAACACAATGTTTTTATGTTGATCCATGGATGCAATCAAAATATAGTGGTCGGGAGATGTCATCGATACTTGTGCGGCCTATGAGGTGATTCTAAATATAATGTAGTCTTTCCATGAAAGAATTGTGATTCGACTTACTCGATATCTAAAATTAAGACCTTCTCTACCCTCATGTAGTTTAGAAGCAAAGGATAATAATATATATGACAATAACCTTCCAAACATGCAAAGAGAGTAAAGACTATTATCGCCATCAAATTAGAGAGCAAGACATAAGACATGTTCATCAACGCTGAGATTTGGTGCCTAGTATCCAAGATTCTCATATTGGGAGGCAATGCTTTAGGTGTGTGTTCTCTATGTTTACCCTAATGCTATCTATATTCTCTCAACACCCTTTGAAAAAACAATGACCACTTATGTTGATGACAATTCCACAATTAACTTTAGAAAGAATATGTCGACACATGGAGAAATACAGTGACAGATCAAAATTTATGTCGTTTTTCCCTGTGGAGTCGCTAGTTTGTTGACACCCAAAAGTGCAACGTAGGGTACCTACTTGCAAATGGTTTCAACTCCTTATTATTTATTTATATTTAATAATATACTAATAAGTGGGACCCCCTGTGTGAATATGACGGAAAGACAACACACATGTTTTATGTGCTTATGACTTGGTTGTGAGATGAGCTCTACAGTTTATTTGTTTTTAAAGTCGTTGTTGAAATAATTGATCAAATGATGTTATGGGAGATGTGATTAAAGGAGAAATGATGTTGTCTGTGTATAACCCTCACAAGTGTTATTATGGTGCATTTAGTTTGATAAAAGATCTAAACTCCCTTTTTCAAGTTGTATGCGATATAAGGTGTGGTGATTACCTTGATTTCATGTTACAAGGGTTGCACGCATTTGTTAAGAATTGGACGTTTAAAGGTTGGGACATGGTATCCCTAGCAATATTTGATATATGTCACATTGTAGTTTTAAACAAAGGTTGGCGCATTTGTTAAGTTTGAGACTTAGGGAAATGGTGGTGTATCAAGCTTGCAATTAATTGTTAGTGGGTTATGCGATGTATGGCTAGCTTGCTCGTACTGAATATGGTTGAAGGTGTAAGTGTAGATACAACATGCATTAATTGCACGTCACTCTAACTTACCTTGAGACTGCCACCCTTGCCATTTCACATTTGGTCTTTTGTTGGTTTTTTTTACTCCGCTTTGTTCAGTTGTGGAAGAGGTATACATACTTGGTAGATTATCCTTGGAAAATTTCACACATAGGTATGAGGTTTCTTGCTGCTCCATCCATGAATTTTTTTATCTGCTCTTTAATTAAGTCAAAAGTTGTCTCTTGAGTTTTGTCATTGTATGTGCATTTCCAAGTTTATGATATATGGATGTTTGACTGTGTATGGATGATTGAAAAGATGGTCTCTATGGAATTTGTATGTGAATTATTTAAATTTAAAAAAGGTGTGGGTGTCCCCTACTATTGATAAAACGATATTTGTTCCATTACTTTGCCTGTGAAAAAGAAGATATTGTTGGGAAGTTTTCGGGTCTACATTACCTCTGGTTTTCTTTGGTGGTTCCTCTCTATCCCATAAAAATGGTGACATTGTTCACAGATTTTGGATTATTTTAGACTATGCATGTCATTTAATTGTAGGTCTTTCATGTCTATCATGCCTACCCCCTTGTAAGATATCTGTAAATGTGACTATGGAAGTTCATGGTGGTGTTATACTGTTGAAGGTACCCCTTTGGCCAAACCCCTGAATCATTGGTTATCTCATCCTCTTATACCGCATCCTTGTTGATGATTATATATTAGATATTGTATTTGAAAAATGTTGTGGAGGTGGCCAACCCAAAATTTAATAGAGACGATGTTAGTGCTCTTTTTAGTCATGGGTTTTGTCCATTTGTTTACTATGAAATGATAGAAAGAATGTTGAGCTTATTTTTTTTAAATGTTAAAAGGAGATACGGTCTGTCCTATGGAAATATTTGGGTGATGACAGTGTTGCAAAGTCATTGTTTGAAGGATACGACTTGTTGTGTGTTGTTTCCGTATGCAAAGAGTACCTCTGTGGATGAATTATATACAAATTGAATGAGCCTTGCAAATCATAATCAAAAGAAAATTTAGAAGAATTCTTATTTGAAGTATCAGTTGAGATTTTAATACTGGTGTCAGTTTCATGGACCATAGTCTATCCATTTCTTCGATTGTTGGTGGTGATTATTGTAATGGTTTGAATGTTGTGTCTCCTTGACCCTATTATGCATGAGATATGTCATTACTTTTGAGTGTTTCTTGGGAAAAAAATTATGAAATGATTATTGTGAAATGTAATTTCTAAATGCAAAATGAACAACCTTGAAGTGAAACACTAGTTCTGGGTGTTTGGAAACAGAGTATTGAATTTCAATTTTGAAACAGTAAAGGGTTTGGAAATTTAATTGATTTTGAAGATGATATTGTTTGGTATGGATGATGATATAACAATATCCATTGGATTCCCTTCCATTATATCACTCTACGCATGTTACACTCCCCAAATTATCCCACTTACACTTTTACACTCCTTGTTCTGTTGTTACTCATTTTTAAGGAAAAGTATGTATGGAAATAAAAGAAATGATGTGGAAGTTAATTGATGATTGGTATTCTGGGAGTTGGTTGTATACACAGTTTGATTGTTTTATTGATTGCTTGAACACTATTCATGAATATTTCCCCCTCCATGATATCATTTTACGCTCAATACAAACCTTCCATACTCACAATGACCCTATCAATCCCCTGTTCATATGGAAATTAATTATTGAAAGTTTTATGGATGAATTAAATGGGTTTTGTGGTAAATAATAAAGCCAACTCTTGATTTATTTAAGTGGGGTTTCATGTATGGGTTATTAAGAACTTTTCATGAATGATTAAATATTGCTACAGGATGAGTTTTTTTCAGTAGGGGCAATAATGGCTGGAAAAATAGGGGCAGAGGTAACTGGCAGCAAGGCCAAAGAAGGCCTTGATTTTCTATTCACTTCGATGTTGATCCACAAAAGTTAAAACAATAGTTCCATGCTGGTTTTTTCAATTTAGTTGGCCATGGTATATTGCATCTCGTCCTGAGAGACCCCCATTTCAACCTCCTTAGAATTTTCTTGGCATTCTTGTTCCTCCACATGTGTCAATACAACCTGAAGTCCCCACAAATGATAGTTGGCAAGAAATTGTACAGTACCCTGTCTCCCATCACCACTACCAGTTAATCCCAATGCTCAAATTTCCCATGTTGTTTTTCCAGTACAGTCCTCGCATGTCAGCAAAAAACTAAAAATTGATATCCCACAACATGTGCAATACAAAGGAAAAGCAGTCGCTTCCCCCTCCAGCTCATCTAAAGATTCTTCTAAGTCTATGTCCTCATGCCTCTACCTAAAGGATGATTTCTCTCACATGATCAGCGCAATACATCCCCAAGGGTCTAACCAACCAAATGCTGCTACAAAAACATCAATGGAGGACAGTAGTGAGAAGAGGAAAATTGCCTCACACAGCAAATATGTATTTTGATGATTTTTATGTTGTTTTGAAGACAGTGTTTCATTATTTTGACCAAGTTTTGGACAACAAACTTTTATATAGGCATTTTTTGAGGAGAAGATGGATATATTATTTTTGGGATATGGTCATAATTTTTGTTGATATTTAATATTCGATTTAAACGATGACCATGGGAGTTACAAGGGTGTTATGTGATTCAAATGATTAATTTTATACTTTATATTTGATGATTATCAAAGAAAGTAATCAGAGTCACAAGGGGCCCCACCTATTTAGTTATTATTAATTAGACCCTTATTTATATATTATTATTAACTATTTCTCTTAAACTAATTAGTTAAGATAATTTGGCTTAACTAAATAAATTAGTTGAACTACCTCAACTTATTGAGAAATAATAAAGGCTCAATGACATGAAGAGATAGGGGGAGAATATAAGGGGAACTACAACACTAAGTTTTTCTCTCTAGTTAGTGAGATAGCTTTAGTTTTCATTCATTTCTGAGTTCACTTGAAATCCTAATCCTCTGGATGACAGCAAGGTCTTATTGAAGGCAGCAGGATTCAAAATTGAATCATGCATTTCAACAACTTGTTTTAAAGGTGTTTGATTTATCCTTGATAGTCTATGTATTCTTGTTTGTTTATGAATTAATTTTCATGGTTGATAAAAGAATACCTTCCAGAGTCAAGTGGTAACATTTTGTGGCAATTTGATCCAGATCATTAGTTTCAATTTTATTTCACTGTAAGGGTATTTTTGTATGGTGCCCATCAGAGACTTCTAAATCTGACTTTGGTCCATATGCTCGTAGGGGTTTGTAAAAGAGAAATATAGTTATGTATCTTAGAATGAAATAAAATCAGATTATTGTTCTGTCTCACACATGTATTTTCATGACTTCGTTCTTCCTTTCTCTTTTGTCTCCATGTTTACTTCAATGTAAAATCTATATACATTCACCTAGCTTTGTTTAAATTTTATATTTACACCATTACAGATATAAATCATAAAATCAACCTTGATCCTTTGTAATTGATACTTGTGGATTGAGTGAAATTTTTGAGGCTATAAACCCTGGGTGACATTCCCAACTATATTTTCCTAGCCAGGCAAGATCTGAAAATGATTGAGTAATGTATTCCGTACCTTTTCCTCAACAATGTGTTCCTATATATGTATGCCATATCAACCATAAACCATGTTTCAATCATACTGCTAGAAAGTGCCTTAACCAATGTACCAAGTATGCACCAATAATACATCAACTATAGATCAAGCTATGACTCATTAATGATGTACAACATAATCACCTCATCAACTACATGTCCAAATATGTAGCTCAACCATTTTCCAAATGCATGCATCAAAAACATCCAACAAATATGTCTCTAACAATACATCATAAGATATATCAATGGAGCTCACATATGTACCATCCATGTAGCATAACAGATCTGACTCAACCACGATTCACTACATTAAATACTAAGCATCCAATAGTATCTCTAAACATGTACCAGAAGTGTGCCTCAGTAGATCAATGATATCTCTAGCTAGCATCACATCATCATGATATATCTCATAACCAAAGTGTCATAACCCCATTGTCATAACCATCATTGTTCCTCAATAGAAAAATGCCTCAGTCAATACTCTAGAGTTAGTATCATGCATCTAACATAGGCATCAAGCTTATGCTTCAACACGCAACCATATGTCATCACCATATATACAATAAATATACATGCAACCATATAATCATGAAAACCTACAACAAACCATGTTAGTCCCTACAAAACAGAGTTATATCATCAAATCACGTTGCACATCATCTGCATAGTCTTCTTTTCCAGGATTTTACCATAGATATGTGTCTTTTTACACAGACATCTTGTGTATGTATGTGACCTATCTATAGGTCAGCTCGTGTATGTACGTGACTTCTTCCACAAGAGCCTATGTATGCTTCTGAAAATGTCAAGATTGAGCTTGCCTCATGGTTTCCTTTCTGTTATGGTTGTTTAGTATTCTTCACCCACTTCTGAAGGTGTATCATCTTCTCATAACTTGAGCTCTGAGCTTCCATGTTTTCAAAATTGTCTTCCTTCCTAGCTTTATGTGTTCTTCTTGTCATGATATATGAAGCACTCTTCATGGATTGTCTTCTTATGTTCCAGCAATCATGGGATTTGTGGCCAAACCCACTATAGTTGTAACATCTCATGGTGTGACAATGAGCAGCAATGTGTCCCACTTTATTACATCTCCAACACCTTAGGGTGTTATGAAACCTTCCATTATCTTTCCTTGCATAATGTCTACAATCCAAATATTTGTGACTATATTCATTACATGAGTAGCAGTGACCATGAAAAAAAATGTCATACCTTTTCTTTGGTGTCCACCTTGAAGGTGTTGGACACACCTACCACACTTATAGGGGGGGTGAATGAGTGTGGGGCCCCTTTTCCCAAAAGCTTCCCTCTTTACAAAAACTCCTTAGTTAACATTCAATATTTATTCATTACCCATTGTTGTCATTTACAACCAGTTAGATGAGAACATATATCAGAAATATATCATCATCAAGTCATCACTACAGGGAACACAAAGAACACAAGATGTATGTGCAATTTTTCCTTTTATTATGGACAGCAATCCAAGGGTTTATCAGCAACAATTGAATGGAGTACAACTCTATAAGAGAACCAGCTCTATAATGCAAGACTCAACTTACACCCTCAACACCAACTAATATGAGGAAACAATCCTCAACAGATATCAATATGTCAACAGGCACACAGACAGTGTATACAACAACATGTGTATACCTTCTGAGCTGTTAGGGTTTGTCCTTCAAGATCAACTCAGATTCTATGCAATCAATATATCATTCTATTCTGTCTCTGACTGTCCAATCTGACCACCAGCTAGTCACAATGCATCCAAGCTCTCCAATAGCTTTTTCATGCTCCACAACAAATCAATATGAATGTTATCTCAATCATGTATAAACAACTAGTATACCATAGAAATCATGTCACCACTTAATCACAAGAGTATTGATCACTCCATCAACCAAATCAACCAAACTGAATCACATCATAGAATCCATACCAAGAATTCCCTAAGAATTCAAAAAACATCAAACGATAGTATCCATCAAGATAATAATGTAACCATACCATTGTCTCATTGATAGATCTGAGGCCATAGAATGCAAATCTGGAACCTGCCTCATCATCCAAGATCTTGGCACCAACTCAAACACAAATATCCATGATTTTATCCATTATATGCTCCATGTACATAGTCATCCCACATACATACTCACCCTATACACAGCCAGCCTGTGTATACCTTCAATGTATACACACCCTATACACAGACAGCCTGCGTATGCATCAGAAAATAGGGTTTTCTGTGAATCCGAGAATTTTGTCATCAAGATCTCTGACATTGTTGAAACTTTGATGCATCCATGAGATCCTCCTCTCTCTCTCTTCCTCACAATATATCTTCAATCATGCTCAAGAGATCCACACCATTAAGAATCTCTTCATCAATACTCCAAAAGATATTCTCACAAGAAGCTCTCCATTGATCCACTAAAGAGGATGATTTACAAGAGACCATAGCTATCTTATTTATACTTTCATCCTCTAGGTCACTTAACACATTTTTAGGTCACTTAACCCATTTGTAGGTTACTTAACCTATTTTCCTTATTTTAGGGTTAACCACTTTCCATAAATAGAAAGTTCTCTAATAATTTATCATTTAAATATTCCTTCTTGATTTTGTCACCTTACTTTATTATTTAAATAATCCACCTTGACTTTATCACTTTAATTTATCATTTAAATAATGATTTCTTCTTTTCAAGCACTTTGACTTCTTTGACCTTTTGGGGCTTCAATCCATCATATGGGGGTTCTTCAACTTCGTAGAGCCTTAACTCTAAAACCATGAGGAGTTATGTGACATTCCACATACCACCGGAAATGGCATGACAAGCACTATCCATCTAGGATAGTTTCGCCAACATTTTCCTTGATCTTCATCTCATTATTCCACATACAAGCATGGGTCCTCACAACCACAACTCAACCACAAAGTGTCTTCCCATGAGGGCTTTCACCATAAGGGGGCCACTTTGGAGTTCATCCATTTGTGCACCTTATCAATCATGATAAGACAATAATGAGTCATCTTTTCATCAAAAAAACTATGCATCATCATGTATCAATGACAATTCATTGATCCATATTCATCTATGCATCATATCAATGATCCATTTTTATCAATTGGTTTCCACTTTGACATCTATCATTCTCATCAAGGAAAATACATATACATTGTTCATCAATCATCAATCAATCAATTACTTGACATCAATCAAACCATTTGCATCAATGACACATGATCCAACAATCTCCCAAATAATCAAACCATTGGCATCAATGACAACATGATCCAACAATCCCCCCCTTTGGCATTGATGGCAATACCAACATTGATGTCAACACTAATTACCAATTATTGATGTCAACATGTAGATAAGGCATGCTCTACAGCAATAGTCAATGTGACTATCTCTCCACATCAATAGACATCAATCACATCAATGTGATTATCTCTCCCCCTTTGACATCAATGGAAAAGGGCCATTCTCCTCTTGGGGCTACTCCCCTTGTCTTGTTGTCATTGAATAATCTCTCCCCTTTTGAACAAGGGATATCAATCTGATGTAATGTTGAAAATACATCGAACATACTCCCCCTGTGACCATCGCTCCTCCTGGAATTATGCCTCTATTGCTCTTTCTTCAAATATAGGGCTCTTTTCTAGTTATGCATATGATAAATGTCTCCTCCTAGAATCATGGGAAGAAGAATGAATCCCCCTAAGGGTATGTCTCCCCCTATATTCTCTGCAAGATGAACAATATGCTACCATATAATGATCCTTGGACCTATTCATGCATCAAACTCATCCCATACCAAGCATCATGCAACAAAAGATATGTCAACAATGAAATAGAGAATCATGAACAAAATATCAACCAAGTACATCATGTACCAAAATGTGCCCACCATGCACAACACCCATGTACATCAACCATGTACATCAAAATCATGCAATGTCCCAAAGGATATCATCCATTGAATCAATCATATGCTTCTATCAACATGCCAACATGTGCATCTACCAATATGCCAACCATGTGCATCCACCAATATGCCAAGCAAATACCATCTATGAATGTACCATCATGCAACATAACTGGCACCAAACAAGTATATCAACTATGCATCAACAAGCTATGTGTAATATACCAGATATAAAAAGTATGCAGAATAGAAATAAAATGCTTGAAATGGCAGAATAACAGTAATATAACCAGCATAATCACCACAATAACACAGAAATGATATAAGAACAACAACAGAAATGGCACTTTGATTCAGAAAGCAATGTTCACAGGCCTCTTCGAGGGGGAAACCTTCAATCGAGCAGTGCTCTATTACAATAATCTCCAAGCTAGGGTTTTCATACCCTCAACCCTTATTTATACTAAATATGTCTATCAAGAGAAGCATCTAGAGGAATATTCTTCTAGAAGCAGAAGCTTCTATTAGGTCTTCTTACATCTGCCTTATTCTATTTTATTGAAAGGCCTTATTAATATTGACTTTTATTACATCTGAATATATTGCTCTACCTATGTGCGGGTTAGGACCCTAACATGTTCACCCCCTTAAAAACAGCCTTGTCATCAAGGCTTGAGATGTGGAAACTGGCGCAGAATGGTGGCTGGTTCCCAAGTGGCATCTGTTGGAGTTGTATCTTTCCACTGAACTAGCACTTCCTTGATGGTTCTCTGACGCAAGCAATGCTCACGCTGGTCCAAAACTACTTTGGGCTGTAGCCAAATGGATCATTCTTCAGCTAACTCGGGAATGTTGGTTTGAATTTGGCACCTAGTTCCAATCACCTTCTTTAAGCATGAAACATGAAAAACAAGATGTAGCTTCGAATGACTAGGAAGAGCTAACTGATAGGTGACTTGTCCCACACGCTTGAGAACTGTGCAAGGACCATAAAATTTGGGTGCTAGCTTCTGACAATGCTCAGCCTTGAGGGAAGTTTGCTTGTATTGTTGGAGTCGCAGAAACACCTAATCCCCTTCTGCAAGTTGACGTTCAGAGTGACCTTGATCTGCTTGTTGCTTCATGTGATTTTATGCCATGACCAAGTTCTCTTTGAGGGTATGGAGAATATCCTCTTGAACTGTAAGTGTTTGGTCAACCACCTGGACCTTTGAGGTACCCGATAAGTATGAGAGAACTGAAAGTGGCTTCTATCCATATACCTCTTCAAAAGGAGTCATACGTGTAGTTGTATGGTAGGAATTGTTGTGCCACCATTCAGCTAGGGGTAACCATTAAGCCCATTGATTTTGCTTTTCAGAGGAAAAACACCTTAGATATGTTTCCAAACATTTGTTGACAACTTCCATTTGATCATCAGTGTGGGTATGATAAGTTGTGTTGAGATGCAATTGGGTGCCCTGTAGCTTGAACAATTCTTGCCAAAAATTTCTTGTGAAAGTTGGGTCACGATCAGAAACAATAGAGTGTGGCATGCCATGAAGCTTGAAGACTTGGTCCATGAAAATTTGAGCCACCGTGGATGCAGTAAATGGGTGTTGAAGAGCGCAAAAATGAGCATACTTGGAAAGGAGATCCACAAACACCATTATCACTGATTTATTTCTCGATTTGGGTAAGCCGCTAATAAAGTCCATAGAGATATCCTTCCAAATAGTAGGTGGAATCGGAAGCGGTTGTAGTGTGCCCAGAGATTTGACTGTTTCTCCCTTGTTGCATTGACACACATCACATTTAGTGACAAAATTACAGATGTCGTGTTTCATACCATCCCAGAAAAAAGAACGTTTGACCCTATCATAGGTTTTGGTGAACCTGGAGTGCCCCGCTGTGGGTGTGGCATGAAGCTCAGAAAGTACCATGGATTTAAGCTTTGATTGTTTACTTAAATACAAACAGCCTTTGTATTGAAGCTCATCCTGGAGCCAAGAGTACCCTAGGGCAGCTGGAGCAGTGGTCTGCAATTGCTAGATCAGATGTGAACTTTTGGGATCTTGTATCCATTCCTGGCGAACATATTGGAGCCAATCTAGTACAATGAAGGAAAGAGAAAAAAGGGATCCTTCTTCTTCATATTTTCAAGACAGTGCATCCACCACCACATTGTCTTTGCCTTTCTTGTAAATGATATCATAATCATATCCAAAGAGCTTAGTCACCCATTTTTGTTGCTCCAGGGAGGAAATGTGTTGTTCCAGAAAGTACTTGAGGCTTTGATGGTCTGTCTTAATTTGGAAACATTGCCCCAAGAGATAAGGGCGCCACAGATCAACGACATGCAGAATAACCAAAATTTCCTTTTCATATATGGGTTTGCCTAGATTCCTTTCAGATAGTTGCTTGTTGGTGAAGGCCAAAGGTTGACCCTCTTGCATAAGGACAACACCGATTCCTTTCCCTGAGGCATCACATTCCAACACAAATGTCTTTGTGAAATCAGGAAGGGCCAGAACTGGAGTGGTGCACATGGCCATCTTCAAGGTTTGAAAAGATTGAGCAGCGGCTGGAGTCCAAGTGAAAGAGTTCTTTTTTAGGAGAGCAGTGAGAGGTGTTGCAATCTTTCCATAATTCTTAACAAACTTGCGATAATACCCTGTTAAGCCCAAAAATCCACTCAAGATTTTGAGAGTCTTTGGGTACCGCCAGTCTTGCATAGCTTCAATATTTTTCAGATCCACCCTGATGCCATCCTTGCCAACCAGATGACCCAAGTATTCTACTTCTGAGGCACCAAAATCACATTTAGACTGTTTTAGGAAAAATTGGTGCTAAGAGAGTAGATGGAGAACTCGATCCACATGAGTAAGATGGTATGTCTAGGTTTTGCTATAGATGAGGATATCATCAAAAAAAAATAAGACAAAATGACAGAGAAAGGGATGGAAGACATGATTCATGAGGCTTTGGAATGTGGAGGGGGCATTACACAAGCCAAAGGGCATGACCAAAAACTCATAGTGGCCCTCATGAGTTCGAAAGGTCATCTTGGGAATGTCTACCTCTTTCATACGCATATGGTGATAGCTCGAGTGAAGATCAAGTTTAGTAAAGAATTGGGCACCACTCAATTCATCCAAGAGGTCATCAATGACAGGAATGGGAAATTTTTCTTTAATGGTTAGTTTGTTGAGGGCACAGAAGTCAGGACACATTCTCCAAGAACCTTATTTCTTCAGGACCATGACTACAGGAGAAGAGTAAGGGCTCATACTAGGGAGGATAATGCCTGCATTAAGGAGTTCCTGGACCATTTTCTCAATTTCATTTTTTTGTGAAAAGGGGTGGCGATACGGAAGGATATTGGGAGGAAGGCTTCCGGGTACAAGGGGAATGGAATGATCATGAACACCGTAGGAAGGAGGGAGTCCCTGGGGAGTGGAAAATACCATTTTATGTTTAGAAAGGAGGGCTTAGAGGTCTTGCGACACCGAGGGTGTATTTGTTGCTTGTATGGCGTGGAGTTGGGCAATGACACCAGAATGACCTTTTTTGAGAATCTTTTCCATGCGATGGGAACTAATGACCTCAGGTGAACCAGCAGTGATGCCTTGGAATTTATATTGGTGGCCTTCCTGGTTGAATTGCATGTTTAATTCCTTAAAATCCATGAGAATGGGACCCAAATTCCTTAGCCAATCTACACCCAACACAATGTCACAACCACCCATGTCGATAGCAAACATATGGGATTTTAGGTGGTAGTCACTGATTTGGAGATGGGCATTTTCACAGCGCCCTCCACATTTCATTGAACCACCATTGGCAATCATGATTTGGAAATTGTTGACGGCATGGATGTAGCAATGAGTTTCTAGGGCAATGCAACAATGAATAAAATTATGGGTGCTTTCACTATCAACCAGAATGATGACCTTTTGATGCTTGATGTAACCAATTAACTTGAGGGTTTGGGGAGTGGAGAAGCCAGTGATAGCATTGAGGGAAATGACCGGTTCCACTTTGAGAGGGGTTATGTCAGTGATTTCAGGTGACTCAAACACAAGGGGAGTTTGAACATCCTCTTCTAAAATATCCTCAGAGATGGCCATAAAAATCTTTTGTTCCTTACACTTGTGGCCCGAGAAATATTTGTCATCACAATTATAACAAAGGCCTTTGAGTTGGCGTTTAGTCATTTCAACCCTAGTCAATTTTTGGATCTTTAATGGGGTGGAGGGAGTAGTGGGATTATGGGTTTAGGGCGAGGGATAAAGGAGGGTTTTTGGTTTTGAGAGGATACAACCTGTTGTGCTTATTTAGCTCTTTTAGTAGCCTCCACCCAACTCGAGGGTTGAGCTATGAGGACATGGGCCCGAATCTCCTCCTTGAGGCTACTGATAAAACACTCTTGAAAGAAAGCATCAGTCATGCCCTCTGTTCGAAAATCCAGCCGCTCAAAAGAAGCTATGAAATATTCTATTGTTCCTTATTGTTTCAACTTTGTCAAATGGCCCAAATGGTTGGTGTCAGTGTCAAAGCGTTCATAAATCTCATTCACAAATTGGGTGCAAGAAATATACCCTTGATGGGAAGTTTTTCTCCATTGCCAACATTGCCCATGTTTTTTATCTAGATGGAGAACAACATACCAGAGTTTGGCCAAGTCATCTATAATGCCATATAAAGAGAAATAATGTTCCATTTGGGTTACCCAACCAGTGGGGTCTGAGCCATCAAATTTGGTCACATCCACCCACGGAAGGTGTAGGTCATGTTGAAAGTGATGGTGCTGAAAGGTATGGGAATGGGAGGAATGTTCACCTTCATTCTTTGGAGGTGTCATAGAAAGGGTCATCTATAGGGATCTTCAGTTCGGTGCAAAGTGATGCAAAGACAGATTCAAGTTGGGTGGTCATTTCTTGTTTGACTTCCTCCATTGAGGATTGCATGGTTGTATTTATGGTTGTATTGATGGTTGTATCGATGGAGGAAACATTGGCACTGAGTTGTTTTACTTCTTTTTGGGTCTCGAGGAGACCATGTTGCAAGGTGTTGAAGCGAGCTTCCAGGTCTTGGCTACGGGTATGGGCCATGAGGATGGGTGAACTAAAAAGGGGCGGGCGGGGTCAAAAATTTTGCTGAAAAATGATATGGATGAATGTGATAAGGGAGAAGAGATGAATCCAATGGAATAGGTCTCAAATAATGGTGAAGAATATTGCAGCGATGAAATCCCCAAATGCTTAACCAGTAAGAAAAGTGTAGTGATTTGACAACCCGAACACAGTTGTGCGACAACAGATCTTGTCCGTTTTAAGTTGTTTATGTTTTTTTTTTCCCAAGGGTTAGGTATTCAAGGGTTCTACAGACAAGTGTTTTCCCTATGTTATAGCTCTTTGATACACGTGTGGGGTCCAACAATAGTACTCGACCCAATATCTCAGGGCACTGACTAAGGAGGATAGACTATACCCTTAGCTGTACTACCCGACTACCCAGGTACTAGAGAGTATCTTCTCGAGTGTTGTTCTCGGCAGCACTATAGCACTCAAGCGGCCAATTGGTTTATCTAAAGAGGGCTTCAGGAAATCTAGGTTGATCCGTACACAGGTGTTATCTGATGCACTACCACTCGAAGGGGTACCAACAAGGGTTACAAGGATGGCCAACAGATGTGCACTTAAGAACCACTTGTATTTCCTGCATGTATGAATCCCTCAACCACGGGTTTATGCGCATAACGATAGATGTTTGTGTCTTAAAGATGTCAGAATACGTCTCTACCCTGAAAAAAAGTTCCCACAATTTCTACCAAGGAAAGTGCTCTGATACCACTTGTAATATACCAGATATAAAAAGTATGCAGAACAGAAATAAAATGCTAGAAATGGAAAAATAACAGTAATATAACCAGCATAATCTCCACAATAACACAGAAATGATATAAGAACAACAACAGAAATAGCACTTTCATTCAGAAAGCAATGTTCATGGGCCTCTTCGAGGGGGAAACCTCCAATCGAGCAGCGCTTTGTTACAATAATCTCCAAGCTAGGATTTTCATACCCTTGACCCTTATTTATACTAAATATGTCTATCAAGAGAAGCATCTAGAGCAAGATCTTTCTAGAAGCGAAAGCTTCTATTAGGTCTTCTTACATCCACCTTATTCTATTTATTGAAAGGCCTTATTAATATTGACCTTTATTACATCCAAATATATTTCTCTACCTATATGCGGGTTAGGACCCTAACACTACGACTCCCAAATATGTACAACTCAGCTCACCAACTACATGTCCCAATATGTAGTCCAACCACATGCAAAATGCATGCACCATGATATCCAACAATACCATATGCTTCCAATAATACATCATAAGATATATCAATGAAACTTCAATTATGTACCAGCCATGTACCCCAATAGATTATTTTACATAATCCAATAGATGAGCATTTGATTAACATCAATCCATAATCATGGGTTAGTGCCATGCACCCAAAATTTATTTTATATCATAACCTTGTGTGATCTAACTTAGATCCATGAAAACCTACAATAAACCATGTCAAACCCTGCATCACAGAGTTATACCATCACATCAAAATCCAAGGCATGTGCATTTCCCTTTTTCCTTAGGCTTCACCACATATACGTGGCCTACTGCACAACAGAGTGTGTGTGTATGCAACCTATACAAGGTCATCCTGTGTATGTATGAGACTAATACCACTATCACACGCGTATGCCTCAATAGATGACACTTTTGAACTTCCCTTCAGTCTTCCATTCTGATCTGGCTGCTCTCTCTTCTTCACCCACTTCTATAGATGATCTTTCTCCTTAGAACTTCATATCTGAGCATCCATCCTTTCAAATATGTCTCCCTTTCTTACTTTATTCCTTATTCTAGCCATGCTATGTGAATTCCTTATCATGGAAATTCTTCCTGTGTTTCAGAACTCTTGGGATTTTTGGCCAAATCCACTACAGCTGTAGCATCTCATGGAGTTACAGTGAACAGAAATATGTCCTACTTGGTCACATCTCCAACACCTCATATAGAATCTTCCATTATATATCCTTTCGTAAGATCTAAATTCAAAATCTTTGTGACCATATCCATTACATGAATAACAATGCCCATGAAAAATAATGTCATGCCTTTGCTTTGGTGTCCCAAAAGTAACTTCTTGAAGTCTTTTTTGCTTTGTTCTTTTGAAATCTTCTTTGTCTTGTGTAGATGGTTGTTTTGAAACATTGTCTTCCTTCTTTGATGGACTTACCTCATTCTTATTTGAGGTGCTTGCTTCATCATGTGTATATTCTCCTTTGTATCCAAGACCTGATTTATCACATGGTGATCTTTGACTTTCCAATATCTCATCCAAGATTCTTGAGCTATTCAATAATTTGTTTGACTTCTCTACCTTCTTTCTAAGGTCAACAATTTCATCTTCTAGCTTACAACATGACTCTTCCTTTTCATTTATTTGAATCTTCAATAGTTCCTCTATTATTTTGGATTATTCAATTTGGGTTTTGAGATGATCATTGGTTTCAAAACTTTTGCTAATCTCATCATCTACATTCATATCTTCTTTTCCATTCTTTAGTCTTGTAATCTCTTCTTCCTTTTCTTCTAATTTGGTATTATTGCTCTCTTCTTGTTCCTTGATCATTTCCTTTAGTTTCAAGATGTGCCTTAGACTCCTAAGAAACTTCTTAGTGTTATCCGAAAGATAGTTATAGTCTATATAATAATGATCACTTCTATATCTATATAA
>CBVK0100154839.1:0-26683 GCA_900067695.1 Picea abies
GTACCACATCCTAGGTGATTACTTCAGACCATATAGTGACTTCTTTAGCTTATAGACCAGCTGTTTCTTTCCCTTCACTACAAAGCCTTCTGGTTGCTTCATGTAGATTTCTTCTTCCAGATCCCCATGTAGGAATGTTGTCTTCACATCCATCTGTTCCACTTCAAGTTCAAAAGAAATAGCAATAGATAAAAGAAATCTAATAGAAGTTAACTTAGCAACAGGAGAAAAAATCTCACAAAATTCAATTCCCTCTACCTGGGAATAACCTTTTTCTACTAACCGAGCTTTGTATTTCTCCACTTTACCTTGTGCATTAAACTTCTTCTTGAACAACCATTTTCTACCAACTGATTTTCTTCCAACTGGAAACTCAACTATATCCCATGCCTCATTCTTATCCAAGGCATCCATTTCTTCAACCATGGCCTTCTTCCAGAGTTTACTATCCTATGAATTCACTGCTTCCTTGACAGTTCTGGGATCATCATTAGTAATAGATAAAGAAAAAATGGAACAAAAATCAGGTGGACTATACCTTTATGGTTTCCTTCTATCTCTCATTGATCTCCTCAATACTGGGGTATGAAGTTATTCTTCTTCTTCTTCTTCTGCTTCCTCTTCTTGATATAATTCAGATTTTGCATCATCCAACTCAAGCTCTATTTTCTCAGGTTCGTCTTGCATTGGTAGGAATTCTTGTTTGGACACATATTTTACCTCTCTGAAAACAACATCTCGACTGTAAACAATTTTCTTGGTTACTGGGTTCCAAATCTTATAACCTCACACCATCTTTATAACCAATAAAGATACACTTTTCAACATTTTTATCCAGCTTACTTCTATTTTCCTTTGGAACATGTACATAAGCATCACAACCAAACACTCTAAGATGTTGAAGAGAGGGTTTTTTTCTAGACCATACCTCATGTGGAGTTTTATCATCCAACGCTAGTGAAGGTGATTGATTGACCAGGTAACATGCTGTACCCACTGCCTCTGCCCAAAATTCTTGTCCTAACCCGACACCACTGAGCATGCTCCTTGCTTTTTCCATAACTGTCCTGTTCATCCTTTCTGCAACTCCATTCTGCTGAGGAGTTTATGGAGTAGTCTTCTGCCTTGCTATACCACACTTGAATTCTTGGAATTCATTTCTACAGAATTCTCCACCATTATCTGTTCTCAATACCTTTATTTTCTTCTCTGTCCGATTTTCTACCAGAGCCTTAAACTCTTTAAATTTATCAAATACCTCAGATTTCTTTCTAAGAAAATAAATCCATGTGTTCCTTGAAAAATAATCTATGAATGAAAAATAATACATAGATTTACCTAGGGATGGAACAGGAACAGGTCCAAACACATCATTGTGTATCAACTCTAAGATCCCCTTTGCTCTTGTAGCACCAGATGGGAATCTTACTCGATTTTGTTTACCATATATGCAATATTCACAGAAATCAAAATCCAGAGTGCAATTAGACATACCTTCAACCATACCTTTACCGTGTAGTATTCACAGGCCCTTTTCTCCAATATGCCCCAGTCTTTGATGCCACATCATGGTCTTCTTTTCTAGGACAATATTGGTCTTGTTTCCTTCATTTCTCTACTCAGGGACAACAAGACTATTGCACCCATTAGTATAAGTGATTCCCAACAACTTGTACAGAGTTCCACACTGAACTCCCCTCATCAACACCATTTCTCCTCGTACCATCTTGCAAGTGCCCTTTCCAAATACAGTATCCACTCTTGCATCTTCCATCTTGCTTACAAATATTAAGATCCTAGCTAGTTTTGGAATGTGCAGAACCCCAGGGAGATTTCTAATCCTTCTGTCTTTTAGCAACAACTTAACTCTTCCACTTCCCAAGATTTTTGTTGTCGACTAATCTCCTAGGAATACATCACCACCATCATATTTTTCATATTCAGAGAACCAATCCCTGTGAGGAGTCATATGGTATGACGCACCTGAGTCGATCAACCATACATCATGGTCTGTATGTGTACTTGTAGATGCCAGGTAAACATCACCTCCTTCTTCAGTGGAGGTTTTCGCCTCTGTGAAAGAGGTACTATCAGATCCCTTTGGTTTTTCAACCGTCTTAGACTTGCAATCTTTCTTATAATGCCCTGTTTTACCACACTTCCAACATTTACTCAAAGATTTTCCTTGAGACTTAGATCCACCTGTAGATTTAGATCTCCACCCTAAAGGCTCACCAAGGTTCATGTCTTGGGTACGCCCTCTTACAAATAAATCATTTGTGCTGTGACCATCCATGATTTTTCGCCTCATCTCTTCAAATAACAAGGATGCAACTACATCCTCATACTTCAATGTAGATTGAGTGGTACTACCTATATCTACAACTAGATTATCTCAAGAGTCTGGCAAAGAACATAACAAAGTAATACACTTATCTTCCTCTGCAATCGTAATATTAACAGAGCCAAGTTGACTTACCAGAGTATTAAAGGCATTTAGATGTTCTGTCATAGAATCTCCATCTTCCATCCTAAGATGATACAACTTCTTTCGAAGAAACAACTTGTTTACCAGGGACTTTGATTGATACAAATTCCCCAAATTATCCCATAGTTCCTTGGCTATAGATTCTCTTGAGACATTCAACAACACCGAATCTGCCAAGAAGAGTCGAATAGTACTCCTTGCTCTCCTGTCCAACTTATCCCAATCTTCCTTCGACATACCAGTAGGTGGTGTACTAGTAGGTTGTGTACCAGTCATCTGTGTGCCAATAGGCTACGTACCAGTTGGCTATGTACCAAGATCCACAACGATCCATTGTTCTTTGTCTACAAGAAGGTCCTCCATCTTAAGCTTCCATAGCTCAAAGTTTTTACCGTTGAACTTCTCTATCTCGATTCTAGAAGAGCTCGCCATTCTTCTTTCTGCACTCAAATCACCACTACAAAATCTCCCACTAAACCCAAGTTTATCACAGACCCAAGATAAACTTGATCTATCAAAACCGAGCCAAACCCTCAACAACAAAGGTGTCCCTCTGAAGCCAAAAACGAGCTTTGATACCACATGTAAGTTTTAAACCTGTGAAGTAAAGCAATGCATATAGATTCTTAATCAAAACAGAATTTAATCAATGGCTTATTCACATAGTACACATAGATTTATACCAGAAACCCTCAACCGGGAAAAACTTTCTTATATTAATTATATCTAATTTCATCATTCACCATACAATATATATACAATGTTTTTAGGTATTCCGTAGATACCAAAACCCTAATCCCTTAATCTGGGATTAATTTACAAAGCTGCTAAAAATAGCAAAATCCACTAAAAATAGAAAAAACCGCCCAAAAAAAAAATTTCGGGGCGCTGCCCTGAACGCTGCCTGTAACCAGGGGGGGCATACCTGCCCCCCCGGGACCCCCCTAGGAAAGCACCCGATGCACATGGAACACATACCACTACTAGAGGGATCGTCAGACACAGTTGTCATATCTGACGCGCCCAGACACACACATGCAAAGAATATAACACATACCCAAAATAACATACTTAGAAATTGATTGTAATAAGTGCTAATTGATCTATTGGAAAAATGTTGATTTTTCATTGTCTTTCCATGCAATTCTGACCTATATTTCTTGTGGTTGCTACAAAATATTAATTGTTGTTATAAACCATCATCTAGCTGCAATTTTGCTCCAGCCATTGTATATTTATGTTGTCTATTGTCTGTTGAGGTTTTACTATCATATTGGTACTTGAAAAATTCTATATACATGCTATATTTGTTCTTGTTCCAGGCAGGTACAAAAAT
Source organism: Picea abies (assembly GCA_900067695.1). NCBI lineage: Eukaryota > Viridiplantae > Streptophyta > Pinopsida > Pinales > Pinaceae > Picea > Picea abies. The sequence continues at coordinate 3,825 of CBVK0100154839.1, forward strand.
CTCTTCCCTTTGCCTCAATTCTATAGACATAGACCTTTGACTTAGGTAACCAGTGAGAGGGTTCTCCAAAATTGGATATATCATTTGCTGTTTATTCCCTCGAGGTTACCAGAGATTTCTCCCGTGGTCTGGACCTTATCCATCCCTAAAACGTGAGGATTTCCTACTAAGGTGATAGTGGTGGGTTACCCTGTAGTTACATTGATTTGATTTACTTGTCTTAGGCTTGGACAAGTACAAATTTTGTGATAACATTTTTGGCGCCGTTGCTGGGGACAATCAAGTGAGTTTTCCCCAATGACAAATATTTGGTGAGTTTTTCCCAGAGCCCTTTTATTATAATCTTACCTGACGACTCCGCTACGAGTGATTCCTTCTTCTTTTGATAATCCTTGAGGGGTTATCTGGCGACTCCATTGGTGACAACCCATTTTAGACATCACTATAACAACCAACCATGGCTCTTCCATGGGATACATGTAATATTTTCGGACCCTTGTACATGAGTAAGATCCTAGGGTATCCTCGACAAATGCTTCATAATCACACAAAGTCATGGCTACCTATTTTTTCTGGTAATGATGAGACTACCGTCGAGGAACACATGAGTATTTTCTGGGCCTTCTTTCATCTTTTTCCTATGGATGAAGATGTTGAAGATTTGGTGATGAAACTTTTTGGAGACACTTTTCATGATGATGCTAGAATATGGTTTAATGGTCTCAGTGACAAAAACATCAAGAGCATGGCCAAATTTGAAGAGATATTCCTTGATAGGTGGAGCACTAAAGAATACCCTGATATACTCTGTGACATGGATGAGGAAGAAAATTACAAAGAGGAGCAATAATAATCCCATGATTCTACTAAAGACAACATAGACCTGATTGAAGAACAAGAGCTTGGAGAGGTGAGTCATGAGGATGCAGTGTTGGTGTCTACTCCTCCATTTGATTAAGTCATCCAAGATTCCATTCCTCTCGCACAAGAAGAAGAGAATGTGGATAGTCATTTTCCTTTTTAGGTTTTTGATGATGTCATGTTTTATAATTTTGAAGGTGGAGAGATAGAGGAATTGTTGGATGCACTAGACCCTTCATGTTGTAATAAATATGATGATGTGGTTGATAATATTGATGAGTTTATACATGCTGGGAAACGTAAACGGGATGTGACTGGTCATGGTGAAGACCCCATTTATGATATTGAAGGTCATTTTCTATTGTTGCTATTACAACAACTGTATTTGATTGCTACTGATTCTTATATCTGGAAACAAGGAGATAACAAGATTATGGATTTGTTCCAACCACATAAGGATGATTGTATGCAACATTCTTATGAAGATTTATATTCATACCGTAGGGGGTTTGATGCTTATTCTTTTGAGCACATGGATTTATTCTATGAGGAAAATATTCAACCACGATTGTGCTCCACTCTTGATGAGGGTAAGGACATGATTTTCCCAGAGCAGGATACTTGTGATGAGGCTTTCCAACACCCTTCTTTTCCTTCATCTTTCCATTTCATTGAGGATGCAACTGAGAAATGTGCTCCTTGTCCCAAGATGTTTATGAGGTGAAATTGTTTCTTGGAATTCAAGAGTAGGTTGAATGATTTAAGAAAAAGTTTGATATCTTGATCTTTCAACCTTCCCCTAAGTAATTTTCAGTCATCCTTCTGATTTTTGTTCATCCCTTTTCAGGCCTTGGAGAGTGATAATATCTGGGCTAGTCAACCTTCTAACCCTTTAAGCTAGCCTAATGAGTCTCTACCTTGTCATGACCCAATTCAAAGATGGATTGACCATTCTCATGAGAACATGGTTTGGAATAATTTTGTCTCTCCCTCTCACCTCCATGAGTTATAGTTTATGATTAGTTGTGACACAATGCATGCTCTGACTCGTGTTCCTTTTGTGCTTGATTTATGCTTGTTTTGGTTTATGATGAAGCATAAGGGTAGGTCTTGTGATACAATGCTAGCATGGTTGTACTGGTTATATGATTATACCTAACATTTAAACTAACATAGATTAGAGTAGGTAGGTTAGGGTAGGCATTTGCATCCTTCATATCATGGTAGTGTAGTTTGAATTTAGCTTGATTTGCATGCACGCTTATGATTTACATGTTTTATCCTTTCATCCTGCATCATTGTTATGTCATACTTATATGTTTGCATGATCATATTGGTATGTTAGAATAAAAATATTGGAAAATTTTCTTTTCAACATTTTCTTTTGGATTTCGATAATTTTCATAAGAACAAGGGGTGATAGCACCACCCTAGATGCTCTGATAATTTTTCTTGAGTATGTAGTAACAGATCATACTAGAGATGTTGAGGTTCTCATGCACTTTACGGTGAGCACATGTCCCCAAGTAGGAGCCTGATGTTAACCCCTCAGACTAGGGGTAACTAAGGAGATCATGTCTCGAGGCCCACAGGTAGCAGGCATGGAGTGCCAAGAGCCATATTGACTAGCAGAGCCCTGCAAGCCCCCTCCTATTTTACTTACACTATCAGTCATCACCAAAAATAGAGAAGCATCCATCACATCAACCTAACTCTAGAAGACATCAAGTCTTACTTCATGAGGTAATAAGTCTAGTTTCATGTTAAATGTCACTTTAATAATTGAAGCATTTGAATATGTTGCAAAGAATCCTTTCTTGATTACATAACGTTGCTTGGAAATTATACCTTTTGCCTTATTTAACCTTTATGGGTGTCATTACGTCCTAGTAAGTTTGTAACCCTTGGGAATGGGGTGCTATTGGGGGTTCCTTGAAGAGTGGTTGTACCATTCCCAATCATACTTATCACTTTCCATACTTCTTCCAGATCATCCCCTTATCTTTTGGGTCTTCGGGTGCACTGACCCAAGAAGGGATTGTACCTCATTTCATGGGAAGAAGGGATTGAAGGCCCATAGGGGAATGTAGCTGGAAAAAGATAAAATCCAATCGTAAACATTCCATATACCTGCCCTAGGATCGCAGGAACAATGAAACGCTTCTCGAAAAAAATGAGGGACTCGTAAAATAAATAACTAATTAATCAATCATTCCAACCAAGGTAGAACGTATGTGGGCTATGCATTTCATTTTAGTGCCCCTTATTGTCTTAAACTTGGAAAAAAATGATAACCAAGGTAGAGCGTATGTGGGCTATGTGTTTTCCTTTTTAGTACCCCTTATTGTCTTCAACTTGGAAACACTCTGACTAATTACCCCTTATTGTATTCAACTTGGAAACACTCTGACTAATTAATGGAAAATAAATGGGCTTGGAAAAATGTTGCATCACGGATAAAGGGCATCACACCCTCTATAAAGGCACCCATAAATGAGACAATACGAGCCCTTGTATATCATGAAACCCATGCTCAAAAGTCTTACCTCACTCCACCCCATACTTACACATGAATTAGATGTGTTTCCCATAGGAAACACCTTGGACTTTGGGATTGACTGACCCAATAAGATGCCTTGACACCCTCCCACACCTAAATTTGACAAATTGTATAAGGTATTTTAACATTTGTTTAGTTTGAAAAGGTGGGGTTTGATGCACATGTTTGGGTGGTTCCATTATTATATGTGGCTTACTTAGCATGATTCTTGTGACTTATGAACCCTTGGAGGGTGCATCTGTTTGTATTTGTAGGACCTTTCCCGATGGGTAGGTATTCATGAGGATATGATTGGCTTTGGACCTTCATGAGGGATTTGGAGCCCAAGGATGGATGTAGAAACCCCACGTATGGGGCAGACTTGTGATAATCATTTGCACATTGAAGGAGGAAGTCGTTTCCTTTGGAGGCACTCTCACATGACTAGGAGATGAGATTCCACCTCTCTCGGCTTGGACGTTAGCCTTTGGGGGCTTGGACATCACCCTACTAGCCCATGACGTCACTTAGAGCTTGAGGCTTTGATGGCAGAGGGTTTGACATGATGGTTGGCACATGTGGCATGATTGAGGGCCTTTAGAGGCCTAGCGTTACACTTCTCCACCTCAAAATTTCACTTTGGGAGAATAACGTCACCCTAGAAGGGATGGCATCACCCTTTTTAGGGTTATTTTGTGTACAAATGATTTTATGTAATTTACAGGGAAAATTTTGTGAGGTCGACCCTCTTTATATTTTAAAGTTGACTTTAAAAGTGGAAAATTATGGTTTTCAAGGCCTCATATAAATAGAGGCCTTTCCATTTTCATTTATCATAACAACTCTTCCTCACACAAGAGGATTAGGTATGAAATTTTCACCCTCTTTGGCATACTTTGACTCTTTTACTCATGCGCTAGGCTTGGGGGAGCTATTTTTGGATGTCTCTTGGCTTAATATTGGTGGAAAAATATGCAACTAGGGTTTGTTCTTGATTATTCTTGGGGAAGTAAGAGAAATATTTAATTTTCATTTCATGCATTGAATTTTTATGGTAAATTTTACTTGTTCATATTGAATATTATGAAATTGCTTGCTTAAAACCATTGGAGAGGAGCATAAAGTGTTTCCTCCTCTCTTTAGATCATTCCATTTATTAAATTGTTGAGAGAATCTTGTCTAGAGTAGGCTTATAAATCCCTAAAGTGCTAGCACTTTAGGAGTCTTGTTCTGGAAACTTGTTGCTATATATTTCAAGAGTATAAGGAAGAAGAATAATTTCGCTAGAGCCCAAACGAGCTTTCTCTCTAGAAAATCCATCTTTTGAGTCTTGAAGTTTGAGGCCCTAAGCTACTAGCACCTCAAACTTCATCTCATCATCCTTATGAAATTAATTTCACCATTTATTTCTCCAAGTTGTATTGTTGTTGTAATTGACTGCATATCCCAAAAGGCACTAGTTCACTTGCTCTCTTGTGAAGGAATTGCTCAAACAACTCTCAAACCCTATTGTCTAAAGATTATACTAACATTTATAACCCTAGCATTGCCTAAACTACTAAATTTATTGTTGTTGTTGCAAAACACTACTACATCCATCTAATTTGCTTCATTTTTCTGCATAATTCACTCTAACTCATAGTTAGTATACTTATTAATTGTTTGGAATAAGTGCGAATTGATCTATTGGATAAATGTTGATTTTTCACTGTCTACTCATGCAATTCTGATCTATATTTCTTGTGGCTGTTACAAAATAATAATTGTTGTTATAAATCGTCATCTAGCTGCAATTTTACTTCAGCCATTGTATATTTATGCCGTCTATTTTTTGTTGAGGTTTTACTATTATATTGGTACTTGGAAATTGCTATATACATGCTATATTTGTTCTTGTTCTAGGAAGGTACCCAAATATCTTCCCTTTGCCTCAATTCTATAAACATATAACTTTGAATTAAGTAAATAGTGAGAGGGTTCTCCAAACTTGGCTACATCATTTGCTATCTATTCCCTTGAGGTTACTAGGGACGCCTCCCCTGGGCTGGACCTCATCCATCCCTATAACGCGGTGATTTCCTACTAAGGTGACAATGATGGGTTATCCCGTAGTTACACCGATTTGATTTACTTATTTTAGGCTTGGACAAGTACAAATTGTACAATAAAAGTTTCAATGGAATCATGATTTACTAAGGAAAAGTTTGAGTGAGATGTAGGAGAACTTGTAGTTCTTGTTTTTTTCTATTCATTTGGGTGAACATATTTAAGTAGTTGTATGAACCATTTTGGTCTACTGTGTTTTCCCCATGGTGAAGTTATCACAATTGATCTATCCTATATTGATTTTTCATCATCTAAAGAAGATTCATCTAACTCTTGAGCATTCATGTTGGGGGATAAGTCTTTTTCTATCCAATTTGGTTTTCTTTGATGAATTGTTTTTTCTTGAGTGACCTTTTTCTCCAAGTGACTAAGTAGATTATCAATCTCTCCAACCATTTGACTTTCTGTCTCATCAAAGACTACATCCTGATTGATAATGTATTTTCCATTGGATAACAACCTATATCCTTTCTTCTCATTTGAATATCTAATAAAAATGCATTTCGTACTGTGATTTTCCAACTTAGTCCTTTTTTCCTTTGGAACTAGGGTATAGAAAGTGGATCCAAAAAACTAGAAGATGATTAATTGAAGGCTTAGTACCATACCAAGCTTCATATGGAGTAATTATTTCCAAGGCTAATGTGGGTGATTGGTTCCTTATATATACTGTTGTATGAACTTCTTCGACCCAATATTGTGTGCTTAACCCCTTGAAATGCAACATTGATATTGCCATTCCCATTAGAGTTCTATTCATTCTTTTTGTGATTCCATTCTATTGTGGAGTATAAGAATTTTTCAACTGTCTTTTTATTCCATTTCTCCTGCAATAATCATTTAAGTCATGTGAAGTGAATTCTCCTCCATTACCTGTTCTTAGTGCACCAATCTTTTCCTTGGTGAAATTTTCAACTAAGCATTTAAATTATATGAATTTCTCAAAGGATTTTGATTTGTTCTTCAAAAAATATACCCAAATAATCCTTGTAAAATCATTAATGAAAATAATGAAGTATTTTCATCCACCAAAAGAAGTTTCGATAGGACCACAAATGTCACTATGGATTAGTTGCAAACATATGTTTGCTCGTCATCTACTTGTGAGGAAAGGATCCCTTTTTTGTTTTCCAACGATACAAGCTTCACGCTTACCAATTTCCTTTTGAAAGTAGGAAATCCTTTCACTATTTCAACTTTCAAAATTCAATTGGCCAAATATGTAATGCCATAATCTTAAGGAGCTAGAAGATAAATCCACTGATGCTGCAAAATCATGTTTGTGAGGAATCATTATACCTTGTAGCCTAAAAAAATTTCCATCTTCATAGCCATTCATTATTTTTTTGAAATTTTGTTTGACTTAAATGATTATGATCTAATCATTTTCCATTATAATATGATGGTCTCCTTGCCTGATGAGCACCAAGGATAACAAATTATTTTTAAAAGTTGGAACATATCAAACATTGGAAAGTAACACTTTTACAATTCCTAGAAGAGAAAAGCAAACATATCCTTTTCCTCAAAGTGTATGAGTTGTGTCATCTGCTAAGTAAATTAGATTTAGTTCCATATCTTTATATGTCCAAAAATAATACTTTATGTAACACATATGTTGAGTAGCCCTAGTATCTAATATCCAATCGTCTTCATAATCTTTTCTCATCACTTTGTTGGTGGAAACTGAATCTATAAAGTCAAATTCATGATTTGTTGTCAACACATATTCATAATCATTTTCTTGATTCTCTGCATACTGGGTTGAATATGAAGCATTAGACTTAGACTGTTGTTTGAAAGTTTGTTTATCCTTGGGAAAATTCTCATTTCATGTTCTACACTCTTCCACCACATGACCAATGTGAAGACATCTTTTTCACTTGACTTGAGATATGTTTTCAACTCTTTGATCTTGTGATATTCTTAAGTATTGTTGATTTCTTCCTCTTCCTTGGCTTCTACGATGACCTCGAACATAGTCAGGATTTATTGATTCATTGAATCTTCCTCCTCCTCTATAATTTTCATTGTATGATCCTCTTCCTCTTGTATTTTCATTGTAAGTACTTCTTCCTCTTGTACTTTCATTGTAAGTACCTCTTCCTCTTGTACTCACATTATATGCCCCTCTTCCTCTTGATATTTCTCCTTGTCTTGAGTTGGTAAAGAGAAAATATTCCCTTGAGTTCTTCTTTTTACCAAATGTCTTGTCACGTTGAACCAACAAGTCACCAAGGGAATCAAAAGTTTGATTCTCCAATTTATCAACAATTTGTAATGTTTCCAAAAAATGTTTATAAGAGGGTGGTAGTCCACTAATCAAGATTGAGGTCATAAGACTTTGTTGGTATTATGAGTAGCTGTAAACAATAACTTACACACATATATTGTATGTGAGAAGATCGATATACTCACAAATATCACATTTCATTAATGTACAAATATAATACATCTCTCTCTTACTCTTTAATGCATACATGAGGCTTCATAATATAACATTGAGGTGCTCATAAAAATACGTCCAATATATCATAAAATCCTCCACAATATCTCTATGAATATCTCCATAAATATCTATGTGATCTCCATTCCTAACTTCACTCATTGTCCTCATCTTTCATCATATGTAGACTTCTAGAATACGTATACTTTCATTAATATAATTTCACCATATCATAACTATGAATTATTCATTCATACTCCCACTTAATGAATACTTATGATTCAATCCAAATGTCTTGAGTTATCTTCGTCATTTTCAGTCTTCTTCATCTACATCATCTTTTGTATTCTTCATCTACATCTATTTCTTTAGTTGTCATTGTATTCCTAAGCTGTATCTGAGTCAATCATTTGAACTACATAATATTCATATCGAGGATTTCTTTAGCTTACCCTTGATCTTCCCATGGGTTTTATACGGGTTCCCTTCAACCATTACATCATACCTAGGGTTTCCCACAACTCACCCTTAACCATTACAAACTCGAACTAGTTTCATCTTATCACGAACCACTCATTACATTAGGTGGTTTTGGTTGACCACAAACCTGCATCTGTCATTACAAAGTGGTTTTTGGTTTACCATGAACTAATACAAAAACAATTGACTCAAATAAATGAATCTGTAAACTGACAACTCTTTCTTAAACATGTTTAATTGTCTTTAATGACAACTGACCTTTGGAGGAAAAACTAACTCAAGAACTTTATATGGGAGATGGTGTACATATGAATATTTGACCCTGCAAAATCCTTTCAACATAAAAACAACATTCTTCCATTCAGGGAAATCTATCCAACCACATTGGATCTATATGTGAGGCTTTGATATTTCTTGATCCCAACACTTGTGATGATCATGATTTGTAAGACTAGAAATGTTGTAGGGATGTATGTTCCAACATTTTTCCTTTGCATGCCTTGTTCTTCCACAATGATTGCAAAATTATTGTTCCTGTTTTTGTAGTTGGTTTATTGTTGTGGCTTCTGCTCTTGGTTCATTTCTACTACTGCGAATTGTAGATGATTCACCTATTATCAATTTATTTGCTTTCACAAACTTAATAGTTGCGTTGCTTGTTTGACCTTCATAACCAAGGTCTTCATTTCTTGGTATTACACATACTTGTATGGGATTTTGGATACCTTGACCATTTTTTCCTAAAACTTTGTCATCATAACCCATATTATTCATAATTTTTTAACCTATTCCCTTTATGTGCTTTTCAAAGCAACCTATTCCATCACCTTTACTAAGAGATTCATCTTTAGAAATATCATCAAGATCATCATTTGGAGCATCATCATGTGGAGTCTCAAAACAAGAGAGAGACATATGTACATCGACACTATTATCATCAACCAGAAAACAAGTATCACACAAACTATCAAGCTTCTGAATAAAGTCACTAGTATCACAAATTGCATCACACATCACTTTTTATGGGCTCATTCTTCTTACTTCACCTTCAAGTGCTAACAACACATTTTCCTTTTCCAATAAGTCTTGTTGCAATGATTCTATCATTTGATCTTTCTTATCATTAATTTTGAGAAGACCATTTACCCATTCATCTAGTGATTCCAACCTTTCTTCTAGTATACTTATGTGTTCTCTAGTGCAATCAAAAAATTCTTTAAAAAAATTGTTCCTTATTGAATTGTCTTTTTTATGTTGTTTACGTAATCTATCAATTTTAGGGAGAGCTTCATCAAGATCCTGTTGCATCAATTCAATTTCATGATTGGAGTTTTGTAGTCGTTTGCCTCCTTTACCCATAATGAAGTATCAATGTAATCATGCTCATTTATCAAGAAGTAACACAATGATCATGAGGGTTTCAGGTACCACCGAACATGCACCAAAAGTTTTCAACACTTCAAACCTTGTCCTCAAATAAAAACTCAATCTCAATACAAAGATCCCATTACAATTCAATGCAATTACAAATTGTGACTTCAAAAACAACTTTTCTAACTTGACATAAAAATATAACTTTTTATGACTCCTCCTCACTTCATCATAGTTACACTTGTCTTGACTTCATTTGGACAAGTATCTTTCAACTTGAAAAACTCTCAATTTCAACTTTCTACATCAATAATTCAATTTTGACTTATGATATCAAAACATATCTCTAAACTTAAACACTCACATAGTTTTTTTACATCAACTTGCAAAAGCACATTACATTGAATTTACTTACTTTGGTTATTTCAAGACTCACTCTGCATGACTCTCTTACCACTCATAAAATAATGAGTTTGATTCAAATTGTATTTACTTTAAATATCACCCAAAAATAATTTCAAGGTATGCTTCTTTCCATATAATTTCTTCTCACATCATGGTCAACCACTTAAATATATTTATTTTGATAAAATAACATGCCACTTTTAAATATATGAAAAATCGTATGTTAACTAATAGGAATTTAGCTTTAAAAACTCATACTCTTTTTTGTAGATTTTCTGAGGTACTATCAGGCTGCCAAAACAGGTCTGTCCTTGACCTGTTATTTGGCTCTAAGTTCACAATCTCAAAAATTTCTTCTCGTTGTCTTTTAGGACAACAAATTGTTTAGTAACTTTATGCTGATAATTTATGTGGTTAAGTGTTATTTGAGGTGCCCTTGCAAGTGTTTTCAGACCCCAATGTTAGCACATGCAATATACTCAAAACATATAACACTCCTCATGATCTTTACAACTCTAACAAGCTGATGTAAAATCTAAGCATGCATAAAATGAACACAAGTATTTTTGGTCAACATGACCCTAGATAAAACCCCCCGGGGAAAACCAGTTTGGAATGAAAGTGTATATAAGTGGTGTCTAAAGCGTGAGATACAACAAGTAATACAATACAAAGGAACCTGTATAAATAGCAATCTCCTCTTGAGTCTTGCCAAAGGATCCAATGAGATATGCGCCCAAGATTACTGCACCCTCTCCCTTTGTTTCTCTGTCCACTGAAGTGAAGAACCCTCCTTCCTCTTTGACCCAATGAAGAAACCCCTCCACACAAATCTGCTCTCCTATGTTGCCTCTCCATTGAAACAATCAGATCCGACTTCCTCCAAGTAAAACTATTCCCTGCTAGCTTTTTGCCCCCCTCCTATGGTGCACCCTCCTTCAAGAAAGTCTGATCACCACAAATAAACTTGGCCCTAAGACTTCATGATCCCTTCATGAAAGGAGGAGCCCACGATCTCCTCTCCCAATGCTTCCATTCCCATATCCTTTCCCTTCTCCAAGCTCATTTGTTGAACATACAAGTAAGAATAAGCCTCCAAATGCAATATGCGCCCTCTTTATAAAAATCATAAGGAAACCTAGAAATGGATGGATGAGATCATCCCATCCCATTTCTAATCAAAGGTTGAGATCTTCCAAAAAGAATCTCAACTCAAAACCCACTTTGGATTAGTTTCCTTATTTCTCTTTATGTCCCTCAATTCACCCACAAAGTGAATCACTTTTGACTTAAGTGACATATTTCACTTTTGACTTAAATCTCCTAAGTCAAAGTGAAATTAGAATCATAAAGTAAATTAATGAGGGTAATAGTCTCCCCCTTTGTGTTTAGAGACTCACAAACACAAGGGGACCACTTTCCAAGGTACCCAAATCTCCACATTTTTTAGATACCTTTGACCAACTACCATAATTTGCTTCAAACATTGTTCAAATGCTAGGATTTCAATCCCTCTCAATGCCTACGGACAAATTTCAACAAATCACCCTCCATGTCTTTTATGAATCTATTGTTTTGGAGTGTTGACAATCTGGAGAGTAAAAATGGTGACTACTATATCTGTTGCAATTTGTCCAAATGTTGATATTCAGATGATTGGCATTCAAAGAATATACGTGAATTCCATCAGTGTTGGGGTTGTCACTTGGGGCCCAGATATTCAAGCCCTCTGCCAGGACATTGTTACATGAATCAATGGACATATCTAACTGCTTTCCATTAATGGAAATGACATCTCTCACCAGGGTATTCGTAGTGCCCGCCAATTGTAAAGACACATGCTCAAGTTTGCATTGTTGATTATTTTTACACTTCCACCAGGAGGCTCCTTGTTCATCTAAATGTTCCCTGCGCAATTTTTTTTTTCCATTCCATCTTCCATGCTACCTGTTGAACTCAATGTCTTTTAAATTCCTCATGTCCTCTTTAAAAAAAAATCATGGCTCTTGGTGCCTCTTTTCCTGAATCTGATGCCAATATGTAAAGGTGTCTCACTCCAATGAAAAAACTCCATGTAGGCTTCAATGATTCCTTGGCAGTGACTTGATCAGCCTCACACAACTACAAAGTAACTACAATAAATTCTTACATAAAATTCTCTTCCACATTGGTTAAAAAACTCCTAAGAAGGGCTCCTCCGGCAGCTTGTTCGATGCATTCACTATAGCATACAACAATTCAGCTATAGGAAGTCCAAATCCCAAACTCCTACACACATTTTTCACACAAATATGACACAGACTATATCACCCACACTCTACACATGGATCACACCCTTTGATCACACACAACCTCACATGTATCCAAGATCCCCATTGCTCTGATACCAAGTGTTGGTATTATGAGCAACTGACGACAATAATTTATATGCATAAATTGCACATAACAAGAGAAATATACTCACAAGGATCACATTTCATTAATTTAAAAATATAATACATCAATTTCTTACTCTTCAATAGATACACGAGGCCTCATAATATAGCATTGAGGTGCTCATAACAAGATGTCCAATATAACATAACAATCTCCACAATATCTCCATAAATCTCTATGTGATCTCTATCCCTAACTTCAATCATTGTCCTCATATTTCATCATATGTAGACTTCTAGAATAAGTATACTTTCATTAATATAATTTCATCATATCATAAGTATGAATTATTCCTTCATACTTTCTTCCACACTTTAAATCGACATTTTATTAATTCCATTATGATATTTTTCAACCAGAGATGTGCTCCAAAACATATCCCCCTTCGGCCAATTTTCGATTAAGCAAATAATTATGAAGATCAACCCGTTTTGACTCAAATTGAGTATCAAACATCTTCTTGAAAATTTTCCAAGCATCATTTTCATTTTCAATGTGTATAAACATTTCATCTGTTACAAAGGATCTCAAAAGTGCAAGTGATTTTTCATCTCTTAATTCCCATTTTTCTAGTTCTCTAACATTAGTGGGACTAATTAAAGATTTTTCTCTATTAGATATATCTTTCCACAAGTTATTAAAAAATAAGGTATTTTTCATGTGATGACTCCAAGACGTATAGTTCTTGGGTCCATCCAATTTGTCTGAATCGGTGAATAAATTTACCAATTTTGACATGATGAGTTCCTTATCAAGTCCACACAATCAATTGAATGGTACCATGCACAAGAGACATTGCACACACTTCAAAAGAGTGCTATAGGGGCTTGGCCTTGACCCTCCTATATCCTCAATGAAAAATATGTTGATAGTGTATTTCACTAGACTCTTATCAATGCTTTAATTACAAATTACAAATTTTCTTCAATTTGTCAAACTTTCAAAATTTAACACAATAGTTCTCATAAAATGATGATCATGACCCCCTTTGAAGTAAACAATATTGTTCAATGCTTCAATTACAATGTATAATAAATATGCCCCCCTTAAACTAGAGAATACTTAGATTTTTAAACAAATAAATCACCCCTTAACATGTTTTGTATGGCCCCGGATGGGGTGATAGTAGGAGACACTTGCCAAGAGGAGCAACCAAGAGAGATCCACTGTGGCGTCAACCACGTGATAGACACGTGCCTCCCCCTCTTGCCACCTTAATTCTCTTAAAACCACATTGCATGAGACAGGGCACCATTAATCTCAATGCGCCTTGATCTGGCTATCCGTCCCTTTGATGGACTAGTGCCATGGCTCTGAATTTACTCTGTGCATGTGTTGGTTTAATGGATGGAAATAGCGACTCAGATACTATGAAATGCACTAGGTGCATTGGGCACCTCATTCTCCTATGGCTGAGTCCTCCAGAGCTCGACCTTCTGCTCAGTTGCTCCTATGCGTGTTATCATTCTCTCTTGGGTGTTTCCGCCCTCACTGTGTCTCAGAGATGCTGAGATAGAGGGGGAGGTCCAAACGAGGCTTGACATGGAAACCCAACCAACCACATCTAGCCCTCCGCCCCCCACCCACACCTTCCTAAAGCTCCTCCTCCTTGTCACCTTCCTCGTCCTCCTCCCTGGCACAATCGACCCACAGTCCCATCAGCCTCCCACCCCTCTCGTCGCCTTTTTCTTGCAGGTTGGAGTGGTTTGATCTCTAGGGGACTTCTCTGGGATTTAACCCAACCCCCCTTGGAGATTTGGCCTACGCTTCGTAGCCAGTACAAGTGTCTCCACCAAATTCGTCAGCCTGCTCGCTTTCCCAGTCACCCCACACCCTTCTACACTATGCTCACTCTCAGGGTGACGGCCATGAAGCAAGCCAAGGTTCACAACAACATCCTCACTCCCATGCCGACTCTTGTGTCGACTCTGAATTTGAATTGCAAGTAGGCCTTGCATTGATGCAAGGCCTGGTTTTTGAGTTACGACGGGACTTGGATGATCTACAGTTTCACATGGATATTCTGTATGGGAAAGAAACACAATTCCTGCAACTTCTTTCAACAATGTAGGATGCCTACCACCCCTCAGCTAGAGAAGCACACACAATAGAGGCTGAGCCACTAGTCTTGGCACCATCTCCACCACTGGGGTCTTCGGAGGACACTGCACCAGTCAAGGAGGAGGACACAACACTAGTCAAGGAGGAGGATGCGACACCAGTCAAGGAAAAGCCAACCCCTCTTGGGGACCCGACGCTCGGTGACACCTCCATGGACATGTGGCTGAACTACAACCCTACTACTTGACATGCATAGGTGTCTCTTTTATTTTGCTCGATTGGAGGGTCGTATTACTGTTGTTTTTCCTCATAGATGCCATAGTGATAATCCCTGTCAATTACTCTATGTGTCAATTACTGTCAAGCTGGTCACCCTTAGGGGACTGCAATTCTCTGTTATATGTCAGTAGAAAGGTCAAGTTGTAATATTTTGCTGTTAAGACTTGTTATGACTGACAGTTTAAGGCTTGGACTAAGGAACTGTTCAACTGGCTGAGCTGGTTTCCCCTTGGGGCAACTCAGTGTTTACATCCTAGAACAAAGTGATGATACTGTAATATTTGATTTTGGTAGGTTTTTTATACAATCTTACTTACAAAAAACAAAAACATGTTCCATATGGAAATTGGAATCTAAGTGTTTCCCACTCTCTTTAATGGCATAATAACTTTTTTGTCTTTTTCATGTTACCCTGTATGAAATTTTTACTTTTGTGAAAAAAATGACTTTAAAAGAATATGTCATACCATTAAAATTGATGAACAATGTTCCCATGAAGGAGCATCACCAACATCAAATCGCAGGGTTTCATATTTTAATCATATGATCGTGTCAGGAAAAACTGATAACAGAGTTTCCAAACATGCATTTACCTCCTCTTCCTCAATATCACAACTGGTTTCAGCTGGTAGTTGCAGGTTTTGTTCTGTTTGCTTCACTTTCTACAATACTACTCTGACATGCACAAAGTTATCAGATGCCTTAAGAAAGCTTTGGAAATCTAATTCTCTCTGACAATTCCTTCATAAATATTTGGAAACGATCAAACTGGTGGCTATTGTGCAGAAAATGGTGTCGCTCCATTTTTATTTTTGCTATAATATTGGAACTGTCTATTTGAAAAAATATCTCCCTACAATTGTGGAGCAATCTATTTGATCCAATGGCCTGGGCACATTGTATTATTAACTCAATTCTCTGGCTAATTCAAATATCATACTCAACGTGGCAAGGAAAACTACTACTCTCTTTATTTCACATAATCTTGAAACAAAAACGTTGTCGAGATTCTTGTAGTTTGATTAATGGATACCCATATCTCATTATTATTTAGAGAACATGTTTTCTGGCTTCTGGCAATGGACTCCTATAATCAACGAAGAGTAATTTCAATTGTAGAGGATGGGACATTATCTCTGGATCGGAATCAACTTAAAAATTGGATTGGAAGAAAATGATGCACACAAGATGCCTCCGCAGAAAATACGAACAAAAAACAGGGGAGGAGAGGAATAGAAAATCAATGGAGGAGAGTTGCAAAGCGGTGGAATAGAGCTACTAGATCAAGGATTTCTTCCAAATATTGGACATATGAATTGAAGGAGGGTATTTTCTTATGCACCAAAAAATAGATCTAAACAAAGATCTAATAAACTAGATTCACACTGATGGAGACTAGATTCAAATTAAAAAAAAAAAATCACTTTTATGGCTCAAAGAAATTGCAAGATTTATATGAACTAGATTCACATTGATGGAGACCAGATTCATTTTTTTTTTTTAAATCACTTTTTATGGCTCAAAGAAATTGCTAGATTCATATAGTTTTACATTTAGGAGGTTTTTTTTAGCAGATTTAAGAAATAAATGTCCGTTGAGATACAAAAAAAAATTGTAGATTTACAATGGATCAAAAAATATCTATAAAATTTCTTTTAGATCTTGAAAGATTGCAGATAAAAAATATATTACAAGAGATCTAAAATATTTCAGAATCTTAACTTTAAATAACAAAGTATCTCCGTAAAGACGTCATTTTGTTTGATGAAGAAGCTAATCTTGATCTTTGGAGTGTTCTTCTTCATTGATCCATCATGGCCTTCTCATCACCATGACTCTCTCATCATTATAGCATTCTCCTCAACATGGCTTTGATACCATGTTAATTTCCAGAAGTTTCCTCAAACATGTAATGGGGGAGAGGTAGAGCATATATATAACTTCTCAAGCCTTATCTCAACATTACATGTCTCCTTGACCAACAACTCAAGGATAATCACTATGACAAGGATGTGACAAGGCCAACCTATCTCCTAGAAAATGCACAACTTATAGAATAACTTTATTATTCTAGGAAAAATACCTATCTAAATAAAATTTACAATTATTAGGCTAACAATTGCACAACTGTACTCACTATATGTTCCAACATCTATATCCTCTACTCTAGTGGATCTCCAAATAGTTATCAACAATAATTCCAAGGTATTTGGAGAGATGCCTAAGGGTCTTTCACTTGCTCGAGATCATGACCATGCTATTCATTTGCAACCACGAAGTGTACCACCTAACATTAGGCCTTACATGTATCCATATGAACAAAAGAGTGAAATTGATCATATGATCCAATAAATGTTAGAGGCCGACATAATTCAACCTAGCCAAATTTATTTCTCTTCACCAGTCGTGATGGTTATGAAAAAGGGTGATTCATGGAATATATGTCCAAATTATAGACAAATCAAAAAAATAACCATCAAAGATAAGTTAAATCCTATTCCTGTCATTGATGAATTATTACATGACTTGCATGGAGCAACTTTCTTTACTAAATTGGATCTTCATTTAGGATATCATCAAATTAGAAAGAGGTAGGAAGACATTCCCAAAACAACCTTTAGAACACATGAAGGTCATTATGAGTTTTTGGTTATGCCATTTGGACTTACTAATGCACCTTGAACATTTCAAATCTAGATGAATTATATTTTCAAACTCTTCCCTAGAAAATTTGTGTTCGTAATTTTTGATGACATACTAATCTACAAAAAATATTGGGAAAAGCATATACAACATGTAATGCCCCCATTTTTGGCAAAATTAAATATTTAATTAATTATTTCATTATGTTGCCTAAAGTTAAATTTGGCAACTAGTATTTAATTAATTATTATTTAATTTTAAGTGACTTAATCAAAATAACCTTATAAAGTCACTTTATTAAATAAAGTGCTCTTCTAGAAGCTTTGAGAAGGTTGAGTTAGATCTCTCTAGAAAGACCCATAGAGCCTTTAAAAGGAGAGGAGAGCAAGTCATTTGAGTAGATTGGATTTGATCATTTTCTTGTGTAGTGCTCGGTGAGCCAGGGTTTTCGTTAGCGTTTTGGCAAAACCCTTTCACGGGCGTTTGGATTAGGTGGTGAAACCATCCACCCTAGTTAGATAAGGAGGAAGATCAAACTAGGGTCTTCATTGGAGCTTCAATTCTAGTTTCATCTTCAACATTCTATTGGAGAGTCTATGGCATTGTTCCAAGTTATGATTTTATGTTGTTATTAGTGTATTACAGCTGCCCTAGTAGCCATTTATGATTTATATGGTTGTATTCAAAGTTTTCATAATAATAAAATTCCCATGTTATCTCTCCCATTTGATGTGTATTTGGTGCATATTAAATGTGTTTGACGAAATTACAAGGGTTTGCAGCCAAGTTAATGCAATACAAATTATATTTTATTCAAAACCCTAGTTTATTATCCATGGGTTATTACAGTGGTATCCGAACATGTTCCTCTATAGTTGTGGGATTTGAGGGATAAATTTCCTAGTGTGGTGGTGAGTTCACAACTTGGCAGGTCAAGTTGCTCTTGGGAGGTGAATCTTTCATTGTGTTAGCCAGATACTTAGTTGGGGGTTGTGTGAAGTACCCTAGGGATTGTTTCCCACTCCGAGGGTCGAATTTCTTCCCTAGAGGCACTTATTTCATAACCTAGGTGCATCTATTATGCAGGGGAGGAGAAAATAACAGTGGTTGGGTGCATATTTGAAGACAAAAGACAAAATTTTGGGAATAGAGCACATATTCCTGAAGAAAGAAAGAAGATTTGCCTTGCTGGGAACTTCATATTGCGGTTGCACAATTTTTTTTTCAAGATGGGCATATTTCCACTTGGATTGGGCACATTTATCCTCATATTCCTCATAGGTAGATCACTCCTCTTTAGCATTGGGTTATATCTTCCATTGCAGGAGTTGATTTGTATGTTGTTTGGGGTCACCCTTATGTGGTTGAAGTTGTATTTCACATCTGATAGGAAGGACAAGTCCATACAAATCAGAATTACAATAACTATTCTCATCTATATCATATCTCTTTAGTGCCATTGTCATGAGGTCAACTCTGTATCAATGATAGCTTGCTGTAGTATGATTATTTCTCATTTTTATGTAGTAAATAAATGTTCTAGAATGCTAATGGTTTTTGCTATCATATGCCTAGTATAGCTGTTGTGTTATTGTTCTTTTATTGGCAAAGAGGAGCACTTGTATTCAAATTGCTTGAGTAAATATCACTGTGGGAACACACAAGATTTCATCTACAGGAGTTAGTGAGTAAATTGTTTGACATAATACCTCAGAGACCAAACTTAAACAAAACTTAGAAATTTGGGTGGGAGTTTCGAGAAATTTCAAGGGTGGTATTTAAAAATGTTTTTTCCTCCTTGATCGACCCGATTTCTTCTGTTGGAGGGTCGAGTCTCCTTCTGGGCATATTTGGTAGTTGTTGGGGTCAAGTTGGGCTGAGTTTTTGTTAGGATAAATCACCTCATTTTTTGGGCGAGTTATGACCAAGTTGGGTCAAAGGATTGTGAGGAAGGGGTCCATTATTTGTTGTAGAGGATGAATATCACAAGGGGAGAATTCTGGGTCGAAAACCCATTTTTACAGTGGTAAATGCAAGGAGGGTTATATTGGTTGTGGATCCTGATTATCTTCCTGATTCATAGGTCTTTGATTTCAGCTGTGTTTATACCCCATGAAGACTGTACACCCTAGAATACTGTACACTCCTACACGCGAGGGGGGGGGGGGGGGTAAAGGGGGGGAGTTGGGGGGTTTGGGGGCAAGTGGGACCTCGAAGGAAAATTTTCCTTGTAAATGTATATTGTAATTTCACAGTAAATTTGGTCTGTTCATTATAAGGTCGCAGATCTTATGGTAGAAGTTATGTTACGGTTTTTTCCCTAGAAGGCAACCCTCTTTTATGAGGGAACTGTATTGTAACTATGTATCATTGCGAATATTGTATTATGAGAGAGGATACTGTGAGATAAAGAAGAGGAAGTTATAGCAAGTTTGATGTAGGTTGTATCCCTTAATTTGTTGGATAATAAAAAGGAAGGACCTGACAATTTCTCCAGTGGATGTATCCCACACTGGGTGAACCACATATATTTGTGTCTCTATTGTATTGTGTATATTCTGTGTTTTATTTCCGCATTTCTTTTTATTTTATTTCTCTGCGATCCTATTTTTCTAACAACTGGTATCAGAGAGAAAGGTAACTCGTAGGAAAAGAGGGTTCCTCGTTCGAATGGGAGCGATGGCGGAAGATGGAAAGTTTAGGATTGAGAAATTTAACGACCAAAACTACTAGTTATGGAAGACACAAATGAAAGATTATTTATATTAGAAGGATATATTCCTACCATTGGGTGGAATAACAAAGAAGACGATGGCCATGAAGGATGAAGAATGGGATGTTCTTGACAGAAAGGAACTAGAAACGATATGACTGAGCTTGACAACGTCAATGGCTTTCAATATTTTGAAAGAAAAGACAATGAAGGAGATGATGGACGCATTAGCTAAATTGTATGAAAAAATCTTGTTGTCCAATAAGGTATTTCTAATGAAGAGATGATTTAATATGAAGATGTCAGTATTGCAGATCATTTAAATGAATTTAATATGATTACTAATCAACTAAGTTTTATAAAAGTGGACTTTGATGATGAGGCCAGGGCTCTTCTAATCTTGTGCTCATTTCCAGAAATCTAGAAGGGCTTGGTCATGACTGTAAGTAATTCATTCTATGGTTCAAACACTTTAAAATTTGATGATGTTGTTGGTGTTATCCTTGGCGAGGAAATGCGACAGAAAAATACATGTGAGACATCAGGTAATGCATTAAACATGGAGAACAAAGGAAGACAAAATGATAGAGGAAAGGGATCATGGAACCACGATAATTATAGGAAGGGAAGATCCAAATCCAAACTGGGAAAGATAGAGTGCTAGAATTATGGGAAGAAATGACATCTGAAGAAAGACAACAGAGCTCCAAAGAAACAAAGAGATGGACATCATGAGAAAAATCAGGAGGCAAATGTAACAGGTGATGTGTTACATGATGCTTTGATTCTTTCTGTAGATAATATTTCTGAGTCTTGGGTAGTAGATTCAAGGGATTCATTTCATGCCACACCCCATAAGAAACATTTTCTAGATTATGTTCAAGGTGATTTTGAACAGGTTCATTTGGGTGATGATGCACCATGCAAAATTGTTGGAATGGGAAAGGTAAAAATAAAACAAAGAAATGGAAACCAACAGTTTTTGAAAGAGGTAAGACATGTTCCATATCTACGGAAAAATCTAATTTCAACAGGGCAGTTGGAAAGTGAAGGTTGTATATCCATATTTACAAATAAGGTGTGGAAGGTCACCAAAGGATCATTGGTGATATCAAAAGGAGAGAAGGTAGGTACATTGTATTTATGTACTGGTAATACTGATTATTCTATCTCTTTAGCTTCTACATGAGTGTATACAGCATTGTGGCATCATAGGCTTGGACACATGAGTGAGAAGGGGATGAAAATACTTCACAAAAGAATTTTGTTGCCAGATATTAAACAAATTGATTTGGATTTCTGTGAGTATTGTGTTTATGGAAAACAGAAGAGAGTCATACTTCTCAGAATTAGAAAAGAAAACAAGAGTGAAATGTTAGAGCTTGTGCATACAGATGTATGGGGACCAACTCATGTATCATCTCTTGGTGGCTCTTGTTATTATGTTACTTTTATTGATGATGCAACTAGAAAAACTTGGGTTTATTGCATTCGACAAAAATGTTTATTGCATTCGACAAAAATATGATGTTTTTTATACTTTCAAGAAATGGAAAGCTTTGGTTGAGAATGCGATAGAAAAAATATTGAAGTGTCTCAGATCAGACAATGGAGGTGAATATTGAAACAAGGAGTTTTATGATTCCATGGGATTCACAGAGAGAAGAAAGTTCCAGGAACACCACAAGAAAATGGTGTGTCAGAAAGGATGAATAGGACAATCATGGAGCGTGCAAGGAATATGAGATTGCATGCTGGTTTTCCCTTACAGTTATCAGCAGATGTTATAGATAATGTTTTTTAATTAATAAAAAAAGGACCTTCAAGCTCTTTGGATGGTATAATTCTAGAGGAGGCATGGACATGTAAAAAGGTAAACTATTATTTTTTGAAGACTTTCGGTTGCAAAGCATTTGTCCATATTGATAAAGAAAATAGAACAAAGATTGAGGCAATATCCAAGAAGTGTACCTTTATTGGATACAATGTTAATAATTTTGGTTATTTCTTATGGGATTATGAAAATCAAAAAATCATTAGGAGTAGAGATATCATATTCAATGAGAAGGTCATGTACACATATCAGTTGCAGGGAAAGAAACATGAAAAAGAAAAACCAGAATACACAGTGTTTGATGAGATCACTAAAAAAGAAATTCCAAAGGTACCAGAAAATAAAAATGTACAATAACAGGAGCAACAAGTACCTCAAAATCCTGCAAGTGTTGTTAAAATATCTACCAGGTTAAGTAGACCCCCTGAACGATACTCTCATTCATTGTATTATTTATTGTTGATTGATTCTGGTGAACCAGAATTTTATGAAGATGAAATGCAGGTAGACACTAAAAAGAAGTGGGAGCAAGGCATGAAAGAGGAAATGGATTCCTTGGTAAATAACCAGACTTGGGACCTGGTTTAGTTTCCTACAGGAAAAAGAACATTGTAGAATAAATGGGTTTACAAGTTGAAGGAAGAATATGGATGCAAAAAGTGGTACAAGGTGAGATCGGAAGAGC
>CBVK0100154840.1:0-26682 GCA_900067695.1 Picea abies
ATCCTCAAGGTCCGAAACCCTACACACCCAATGAAACTGAGTCAATAGCATCTGTATACAACAATAGTAAAACATCCTGTCATCAATCATGACGCATCATCATCACGGTTAAGTGGTTCATCATCATAAAAATCCAGATCACTTGCAAGCAAGTGTCCTCAAATAATAAGTTTTGTCAGTGCGCCAGAGCGGGATGTTACACTTTCTTCATTATAATGACTAATGTTGAATGTTGGTCACTAGAGCGACCAACAATTGGGCACCGAAAAAAAAAGTATATTTGGTCCAAAAAAAGCAAAAAAAATATGATGAAATTTTAAACCGTCATAATTTGTGCACAATTTAGTAGTGGTGGGAGAAAATAATACATCCATGGCTATGTAATCATCAACACTGCCAGAAATCATATTTGGGAGCATGGAAAAGATCTTCTATTCATCATTTCCGTTGGGATATCTGTCAAAATATGTTTTCTCTTGGTAAGTATCTGACATCACTTCTTCGTCATAAGTAGGGCTGCCCAAAAGATCTATTTCAGGGACCAGAGTATCATCTGTGTTTTATTTATAAGATCATCAAGAAAGATATGCCTTTACTTCTTCTATTTCTACATAAAGTGATCTTACCATTCCCACCATCTCACCCAAAGCATCTTCTTCATCCTCACAGTCTGCATCAGAATCTCCTATATTATGAACACAGTCGCTATATTTCTAACAACTGTTATGAGAAATAAACTCAGAGAAATAAAACTTTTGACAATGCCTATTGAAAGCCGCATGAAAATTCTCTAGGGAGGAGATGTTAGCAGGGGGTACGGAGTGGTACCACTCAGGAGAATCACCTGCTAACGAGATCATGAACATATTCAATAATACATCCTCATGATGTATTTCCCACTGATGCATGAGTTCAAGAAACTCACAGAGATGCTTGGCAGGGTTTTCATCTTTACGCTCTCTAAATACGGGCAAAAAATTACCACATTAATCCATAGTAGGAACAACATTAGGAAAATCAGGAACATAGGAAAAATTAAAAGAATCAAACCTCTGAGCCAAGATTATTTCCATTTCAAAACAATGGAGTCACCACTGGATCCTTTAATCATGGATTCTCTAGGTCAATGATATGCAGTCTGAATGTGTCTTGTCTTTATTCACTATGAAAGACCATATCTGATCATTGCCAATCTCCCATGGAACTTTCAAGATGAGAAAGCAGATACTAAAATTCTTCTCGAGAAAATTTCTCCAGGTCAGCTTCGGGTGTGCTAGAGGTAGCCACAACTGAAATAGTGGAGTCCCTAGGTGCAAGCAAAATATTCAATGGTTATGATATTTGATGCACCTTCAAAATCAGAAGCTTTTTGTCATTCTATCCTAGGGTTCAATTTGTTCCTCGAAAATGGTGCCAGAAATGTTAGCACTAGAAGTCACCTTCATATTTCATAGAAGGTAAGCCCAATACCCATCAGTTTATGTGAGTGTAATTGAGTTTTAAGAGGTCAAATGGAGAAAACTCAATGATAATAACGTTCCAACTCATAAATCTAGACTAGCATGCAAAATCAATTGAGGTCTTGGATTAACTTCAGTCCGTAAGTTGGAGTAAAGGTGAGTAGAAGGAAGACTTCGGTGAGAAAGGTGTAGAGGTATGATATGGAAATCAGGTCTTTAAGCAGCCTAATGAGGAAAAACTCAAACACAAGATCATCTTGGATTCAAATTTCAAGGAAAATGAAAGAAATCATAACAACACTATAATCAAACATTCATCATAATATAGTTACAACAATTCATGTGAATCAGTCATTCATGAACTCTCTTAGTATCAGAGGAAAATAAGATGGCATAAGAAAGATGACTTCCATTAATCAAGAAGTGTCAAATAAAGTACATAACCAAAGACCCAGTGTTCTTCATCAAAATATTACAATAGCAGGGAGCCTTGCTCAAGCATTCAACCTTAACAAAATACTAAACCTACCTATATATACTCAGAAATGATGCAACCACTAGCAATGTGATTAGACCACTCCATTAATGTTTTCATTCAGCACCTACTCTGTCATATTTTGCAGGCCTCCTCATGTCAAATGTGATCCAAGCGCAATTATGTTCTTTACAAGAAAATATGTCCATAAGGAAGCTTCAGATTGACTGTCTGCCTTCACGACCACTCTCTGTATGTTTTCCATTTATGTGGTGAGACGAGGTCTCAACTTCCACCCCCATCTTCAATAACTACCCTCATCGGGATCAGGATGAGGCCTGACACTCATGAATGCTCAGACAGTGCCCATGACTTCTGAGAGTTAATATCGACATCTTCAGGCCATGCTGATCTTTTTCTGTGACCAATATGGCCTCTTTTGGCTTGTGTCACAGCTCCTTTTCATTGATCCATCCTGCATGTGACCTCGGATCATAATTTTGTGCTTATATCCAAAGGCTCTTATATCCAAAGGTGCTTCAGGATTTCATCTTTTGGGAGTCTTCACTTCATTTGATTTTAAATATTTCGATGCCCGAACTTGCGAAATGGCCTTATTCAGATCAATGATCAGACTTGGTTTCAATTTGACATCCATGATTTCTTCCTCAAAAAACCCAGTCTCTAGTCACTTAATGTTAAAACCTTTGATTCGTGAAACCACGAATCCTTGGTTTTGGTGCCACACGTCCCTCTGAATCGGACGGTTCCTGCTGATTTAGAGTTTTGGGAGTTCAGACCTTTGACGAACAACTTTAACAACATTTAAAACTCTCTATTTCCACGATAATATTCCACTGGTGACCTATCCCAATAAGATCGATGGCCCAGATTCAATATTTTCCTGACCTTTGATCTTCGAGCTTTTTCTCTGGCACTAGACTTCACACAATTTTGACCTTCGAAAAGAATGCACGTCATCGATCGATTTTCCTGATGGATATTCACCGTTGAAAATTTAAAACTACCTTCTGATTATACTTCAAGCCTGAAATGGACTATTAGGAAAGTTGTCCTTTGTGTTCATGGTTGTGGCCTGCATGATCAAGGATTCAGACAATGGGTTGTGCGATGGAAAAACAGGGAGATTGGGGCACTTTAATCAGAGATGGGACAAACGAAAATGATTTTACAAGATGAAGGGGGGAAACTTTAAGACTTGGTTTGTAAAAATGAGAGATACAGGGAAAAATTACAGACTTAGGTAGAAACCACAAACCCACAGGACTCTGAAAAGTTCATGTGATAACACTTTCTAAGGTATGTTATTTACGGGTCATCCCACCATTTTCTCCATAAATTTTTTTATAGAATGATTCAGACCGTAAAATTGCGATTCCATTGAGAAAACATATCCAAGTAGCTCTGGTACAAATTTCATCTTGTGGATCGTTGTATTTTTTGAGTTACACTCCATGGAAAATAGGGTTTGTGGCATGTCCTGAAACTAGTTTAAAACAAGTGTTTTGGGTAAAAAAGTCATAAATTATTCATATCAGATCCAAATTCAGTAACACCAAATGTTTTGGTTAGCATACAGTCTATAGTATTCAATGTACAATTTCCATATCCATACAAAAAATATTCTGTGAGGGGCATGCTCTTCAAGTTCTCTCTCTAAAATAAGCTAGAATTCAACAAGGTATGCCATTTTTGTTATAACTCCTTTTATGAGAGGTTCCAAGTAGTGACACCTGGAGGAATTTCACAAAACACACTGAAGAACATTGTGTACGATTTTCATATATTTATTCATTACAGGTAAATAGTTATGATTATTTCAAGTTAGGGTTGTTGACTAAACCAAAACTAGTCGTGTGAGAGTAAAGTAAAGTTTGATGAAAATTCTAGTCTCTTATTGTTAAATTTAAGGAAGGTTTACAGGTATGTGATCATATACACTAGGTCTATTACAAAGTTAGAAATCAGATTTCGATGATTAAATTGATGAGGTATTTTGCTTGAGGTACAGGTTGGGTACATGGTTGAGACAAGTAGTTGATGAGTTGGCACATGCATGAGGTGTATAGTTGATGATGTTGGTACATCTTGATGAGTCATAGTTGATGAGTAGTTGATACATGATTGGTACATACTTGGTACATGGTTGGAGGCACTTTTTAGTAGTATTGTTGACATGTGTTTTATGGATGATGTAGCATACTTGTATTATTATAAGCACATATTGATCTTGGTGATGATTATGAGTTGTTTTGTTATGCTTGGTTGATGCACATATTTGAGAGTTGTCTTGGCGATTGATCTTGGTGAGTAGATTTGATTTGGTTGATAAGATTGATGAGACAAGTTGTTGTGATAGGTTGTTTGGATAAGTTCTTGTGACAGGTTATTTATACAGGTTTGTTACATGGTTGATGCACTTGTTCATGGTACAGGTTGAGGTACAGGTTGGTGAATGGTTGATGCACTTATTTATGGCATAGGTTGTTTGGTATAGGTTGGTGCATGGTTGATGCACTTGTTTATGGTATAGGTTGATTACACACTTGTTTATGGTATAGGTTGATTACAGGTTGAGGTACATGTTGATGCATGGTTGATTCATGGTTCAGGTTATTGGTATAGGTTATTTGGTGCAAGTTGATTGGTACAGGTTTACAGCAGTATATCTCACAGTGATAGTGAGACAGTGGTTCCATCATTCTACTTATATGTCAAGGAGGTTGGATGAGGAAAGGACAGGTGGTTGTAGCCACCTTCCAGTTATAGTCAGAGAACATACGGGGTTGTAGCCTCCTTCTAGTTGTAGCCAGAGAATTGGGGAGTTGGAGCTTCCCTCAGGTTGTAGCCAGAGAAACTAGGTGGTTGGAGCCTCCTTCCAGTTGTAGTCTGAAAACAAAGGAAGTTGGTGCTTCCAATGAAGATAATTCTTCAAGACATATAAGAAAAAACATTCTGAGGTTTTCTCTCACTTTAGGTTTCCACGTAAAACATCGGTGTACTGTGTACGTGTATGATTGTTCATTTGTTCATTGCTTATTTACTCTGTAGTTATTGGATGATATTGATACATTGATATAAAACTTGGATTATATGGTTAAAAAGGATTAAATTGTTGTATTACTTATTCACCCCCCCTCTCAGTAATCCAACAATTTGAATCAAAGAGATCGACAGTCATCGATTTGAAGAAGAGAGAAGATCATGACTATGGTCGAAAGGCGAGGCCTTCGAAATGTCTAAGTTGTGAAGTTGTAACAAGACTCTGATGGGAGGACTCTGAGTAATTATGAGTCATTAATCTATCAGAGGGTAATCTGATGAGATCTGGGCCATAGGTACCCAATACTTCATCATTAATCCTATCAAAGACTAAGCATTTAGGAAATATGGAAAGGATGCATAGGAAAGATTCTGATGGAGAGAAAGTCTGAGGACACAAGGACCATATATATGTCAGAGGGACGTCGATGGGTTTCTAGTCATTGGATCTGCAATGATCTAATTCGATGAAAATACTTCGAAGAGGGAAAGCATCGGTTAACTATTTTGTTTCCATAGGAACCTAAGAAAATCCTGACCATCATATGGTATGCATCGAGAACTATGGAATCCATCGAAATGGTCTCATTGAAGAGCACAGATCGAAACGACCTGCAAGCACTCTAAGTGGTTGCACTCTAATAGCAGAGGACCCTAAGTGGATCTGAACTATTGATTTGTGGGCTAGGTGTCCAACATAACCTCGGTCATAGATCCATAATAGGCCCCACCTATTCACGTAATGAATGATTGAGAAGAGGGGAGATAACCACTGAGTATATTCAGGCACTGATGTGATCGAGACCATCGATTTCCATTTTTGAGGGTCGTTGGATCTATCAGAACGATCCATCGGAAGAGGTGTCATCAGGATGGGAATGTGAGTCATGTAACTTTCCTTTCCAATGAGAAAAGGGTCTAAGTCACTGTCGATCATTGATCTATTTGTGTAGAGTGAACTCCAACCGTTCTATCATGGATGTTTAGGACCATAGTCTTTGTAGTAAACCCTTCGGGCAAATTCGTCGGAAGTTAGGTGTTGAATGAGTAATATTGAACATAGTGGACATTATGATAAGAGAATTTCTCACATATATCATGATGAAAAATATTTTAGAAGGATCAAACTCGAGTCCTTAGTTCAAAAGGAAGGAGGAATTGGACATTCCACCAACCTAAGGAGAATTAGGGGGTTGGGTGTGTTACAATTAATGACCTATGAAGGTAGTATTAAATGTAGCTAATAGTCTCTGAAATGTTATGGACTCATTTATCACCCTCTTTATGTCTTCTTCAATTAATTCATTGAATCCCAAGAATAATTCTATGGGCCAACCATCTTGGCTTGGGCTCGTGTCCTTCTAGAAGTTATGCATGACCAACCAAAGCTCATCACTTGAAATTTCATCCAAAAAAATATGGTTATCTTCTTCAATGATGAAACTTGGAATGTAGGTTGTCATTTTTACCACTTCAAAAATAGTCACATGTGTCTCCTCCTTATAGATGTTTTGGAAATGTTCCACTCCCGGATGTGCAATATCCTTATATTGGTGTGCCATGGACTCATCTATTCATGGCATTTTCCAAATAGTGTTGGCATTCTTTCATTGATTTGCAAATTTTTGAAATTTGTGTTGATTATCATCACCATTATCCAGCCACAATGTTATACTCTTGAACCTACAAGTTTCTTCCTTGGCTTCCAATAAACCCTTTTGTTCCAATAATCTCACCTCTTTTTTGAATTCCTCATCTAGCTAGCCAGTATGCACCCTATGATATGTCTCCTTTATCAAATCTTCCACACTTAATAACTCATGATCATCCTTGAGTTTTTTTGGTATGCCAATTCCACAAATAGTTGTTTAATTGTTGCTAAATTTCTCTCAAATTGTAAAGTTGTTGATTCCTTTAAGGACTCGTCATAGGGAGTCCATGCCTCCTTAACTATATTTACATAATCCTCCTCCAAAAGATAATTTCAATTAAATTTAAACAGGTTGGGGGGCTTATTTCTTATGCTTGTGATTTCTAAGAATACGAACAAGTGATCTGACTCACCCCTGAACCCCATTCATTGTTAATTTGGATTGAATATTTAATAAAAGAGTCACTCACTACTATTATATTGAGCCTTTTTTATATTATCCCTTTACCAATTCTCATATTGCACCATGTGGCACTCAACTTTACTATCTCTATGTCATAAAAGATTATGTCCAATTTGCTCACAAAATACTCTAAAAGAGCATCTAAGATTGCAGCAAGCCCCAAAATTTCCGCCCTCCCTGATGAGAAATTCAAATCTTCTCCAAGAATAATATTTTTTTTCTTGAAAATTTTCATTGCAAATATCTTGTCCTAGTAAGATACATGATCTACATAAGGCCCATATAAATTCAAAATTGAGATCTCATCCTCAAAAACCTAATCATATAATAAAGTACCTAGCCTTAAATCAAAGGATAATATATTAGTACACTTGAAGCATCTCTTCCTCTAGGATGATATCAAGCCTCCATACCAATTGATAGGTTCCATAAAACAAAATTCCCAGTCACCCAAAATATTTCCCAATTTGTTAACACATTTTTTATCTTCCATCATTGTTTCCTATAACAACAAAACATATGTTTTCTGAGTCTCTACAAGTCTATGAAGGGCCTACTTTTTTAGAGTTGGTCTAGCCCTCCTTCATTCAAATTCATAACAATCATGGTGCAACTACTTCAGGGGTATGGGTTGCTCCAAGGACTCCCTTAATAAAACTCTATTTTCCAACCACAACTTATTTCTTTGTTGTTTCTTGCACCAACGACATGGTTTATGTCCAACCTCTCCTAGATATCAAGGTACCAATTGGCTCAATTATACCCAATACCCCTTGTACCTCTTGATATACAAACCTATTCCCATAGGGTCTAGGTCTTAGGGAATATCTATATGATCCCTCAAAATTCCCACCTCTCTCATTAGGGGAGCGAGGCTTGACCAAGTGTCTTACTAAATTTTACCTGAAAGAGATAGCACACTTTTTTACCCCACCTTTATTTGAACTCCCCAACTCGATAGGAGAAAGTCCATTTTCCATAGTAATATTACTCCTATAGCATGAATTTGGGTATTGTATTCTATCAGACCTTACTACATTAAAATTTTCATAGAAAACCAAAAGAGGATTAGGAATTAACATACCTTTATATGTGTTTACTTGTAATTGTGAAGACATAACCTTGTCCCTCTCACAATCACTATTTGCTTCAATCTGAGCAGTGAATCCACTCTCAATATG
This sequence comes from Picea abies, assembly GCA_900067695.1. Classification (NCBI taxonomy): domain Eukaryota; kingdom Viridiplantae; phylum Streptophyta; class Pinopsida; order Pinales; family Pinaceae; genus Picea; species Picea abies. The sequence goes on from CBVK0100154840.1 coordinate 8,294, forward strand.
CACAAAGACCAACTTTTGTGCCTCTTCTTCCTTGTTTCAGACATGCTTATCTTCTTACTAAGAAACCATATCGTTCAATAAATTATTGACAATATTTTACTCTATTTCATCATCTATGTCTAACAATCTCCCCCTTCAGAATTGATGGTAACACCAACATTGATGGCAGCACTTAGTCACAACAACACACATGCTCATACTCCTCATCAATGTTTCTATCTCTCCCCCTTTGACATAAATATCAAAGGGTATCTCTCCTTGGGGCTACTCCCCCTTACTGATCTCTCCTTGGGGTTGCTCCCCATGTCTGCATTGTACTTGAGGTTGCTCCCCCTGTCTCTATGCCTCTGATTACTCTCTCTCTCCCTTTGACAAAGGATTAACTCCCCCTATCGATCTGACACTGTACTTTCTCTGACCAATCCTGGTTAAAAGAATAACTCCCACTATGGGTGTGTCTCCTTTTCTATATGTTACTAATATTCCTTTCTGAAACTCTCTCTTAGATGACTTCTCTGCATGTTTTTGTGTAGATCAGTATAGGTCTTCATGTACCTACTTCCTTTTGGAGTTATTGTACATTGGTGCTTCCTTGTGTAATCAACTGACATATATAAAAATCATTCAAGAACAAGAATTCAAATATTCATGTATCATTATCATCCATTATGATAATATTCCTTTATCTTTGAACCACTCTCTGAACCAATCTATGAATCAATATTTGAATCCATTCTTTCATCCACCGTCATATCTTTGTCCAAACCTGCTAAGTGTTCTTGCAAATCCATATATGTCCATACAATCTAAGACTCTGCTACTCAACTATCCACAATGTTGACCCATTTGTCTTAGCTACTGTGTAGACTCCCCTGTCTAATATTCATATTATGTGGGAGTCTCCAAGACGAATGGCTCGAAACAATACCTTCTCTGATGTAGTGTAATCTTCCTCTTCATTTGTGAATACATCTTCATTTTCATCCTCTTCCTGAATTATTTCATCATCCTGAGTTTTGACATCTTCTTCATCTTCTACTCGAGTTCTGACACTTTCCTTTTTGCTTGTAAATTCATCATGATCTTGTGCTACTGCAAATCCTGAAAGTACGATTCCTTGGACCTATTCTTCATTTACCTACTCCTCTTGTTCTCCACTTCTTCTCCAAACATTCTTGTATCTCTCATCAATATTTTCTTTCATAGCAAACTTTATCATGCTTCTACAATTCTAAGCTATATAACCATAGGTGTGGCATTTGTAACATTCAATATTATGTGAAGCCATAGAAGTATTTCTTGCTTGAGTATTTCTTTCATAATCCTTGCAATCCACAAACTTATGTCCAAAGTTAGTACAATAAAAACAATGACCATAAAATAAAGTTACATACATGGGAGTGAATGCTTTTCCTTGTGGTGTAGTCCTTCTATAATTTTGCCTTGGTTGATCAAGATCTTCTTTTTGGTTGTTTCTTTCACAATGATTGAAGATTCCTTGTTGCTTGAATGTAGAGGGTCTTCTATATTCATTTATTTTTTATTCCTATTTAACATGATTCCTTCCTTTGAGGACTTTTTTCTAACAATTGGTTTAGATTGATGGACAGTTGGTTGTCATTGATGTCAACCCTTGGAGAGTGGTATTGTAGTTTGATGTCAACCTTTGAGTATGTCCAGTAGCACATTCTGGTACCTCCATAGGTATGGATAAGGAACCCAAGTTTGTATGAGGAATAATGTAATGGATATCAGTGAATTTGCAGGTGAAACTATTCTCTGGCTCCAACCAGAAGGAGGCTACAACCCCCTGATTCTCAAGATCCAACCTGAAGGAAGATCCAACTCCCTGTGTTCTCCATCACCAACCAAAAGGAGGCTACAAACCCCTTTCATGACCTCATCCTACCACCCTGAAATATAAGTGAAGAACAAACTATCACTACCACTATCACTGCCACTCTCATTGTCATTGTCACTGTCACTACCACTATCACATCAACATGTAACCTGTCAACCTATCAATGTATGCAACCTGTAATTGTATCCAATCTGTCACGTCAACCTGTCACTGATCAACTTGTTCAACATGTCACTGTCATCAATACTCAACCAGATCCTCTCACGTGGATCATATACTAAGGACACCTTTCAACTAGATATCCAACATCACCAACACTTGCCTCTATCAAGCATGTACCAATATCACCAACATACCATCACAAGATATGTGTCTCAACCATGTACCAAAGCATGTACTAAATCATCAACATGTACCATACCAAGCTTCAACTGTGTACCACAACCTGTACCACAACATGTAACAAACCATGTGCCAACACCATATCATGCATCAACTGTGTATCTCACCATGCATTAATTTCACTAAGAAATGCCTCATACGTATACCAAAAATGTATCTCAAACAATGTGCCTGATATCCAAGATGCTCCTCAAACCATGTGCATCAACCATATACCATATCACTCATGATATGTCTTAATCATTCCATACACCATGTACCATAAGATATCATCAATGAAGTGCCTCAACAAAGTACCAAACAACCAAGATCATATACCAAGTATATGCCTCAACCATGCACCTAATATGTGCCTCAAGCATGTGTCAATGCCTCAACAATATATCAAATACTTGCCTCAAGCATGCACCATAACATCACCAACATGTAACCCTCAAAACATGCATATTAACATACTTGTAACTTTGTAATAGACCTGGTGTATGTGATCATAGACTTGTAGACCTTTCTCAACTTCAACAACAAGAAAATCTTATCAGTGGCCTCCCAAAATGTACCCAAGAATAATGTGATGATGTATATGTGTATGTGATGATGTATAATATGTATGTGATGATGTTCTTTTGTATCCCAAAATGTAGCCACACTCGTTCAAAGAAAATATTGCCAGTGGCCTCCGCTGTGATATTCTTTTTGCAGGCTGTCAAAATGGCCATCTTAGAAAACCAATCAACAACCACAAAAACACAGTTATTACCTTGCTTGGTTGAAGGAAGGTCAAACATGTAGTTCATCAATATGGATTCCTAGGGCCTGTCGGGAGTATCCAGAGGGGTGTATAGTCCTTTCTTGTTAGTGGCTACTTTGGAAATGGCACATGCAATGCAAGACCTGATATACTTGTTGACATCCTATCAAAGTTTCGGCCAATAGAAATGCTTATGTAGTATGGCCATGGTATTTTCCATGCAAAAATGTCCTACCATCGGACTGTAGTAAGATTCCCAAATTAGCTTCACACGCTCACTTGAAGAAACACAAAGGTGGCCTAGAAGACATAATAGTTTGTCATGAAGGTGAAATTCGGTGACAATCATGCATGTTCCCAATAGTTGGTATGTGGTAACGAAGTCATGATCGTTCATGTTGATTTGGGGCCACTCGAAGGCCTCAAGTCCGTAGGAGTGGAGCACTGTGGTTAGGGAAGAAACTGGAGGTCGATTGAGGTAGTCAACGACACGATTGGTGCTCCATGTCTTATATTTGATGTTGAGATGGAATTTTTGCAAGTGTGTGGACCACTTTAGGTGGCGGTCATTTTCCAATTTTCCTTGTGTCTGTATGGACTACAAAGGCTTGTGATCAGTGTAGATGACTCTCTCCTTCCCGAGAATGTAATGCTTCCATTGGTGATAGGCTTGTACAATGGAATACATTTCTTTTTCATATGTGGGGTAATTACGAACGACATCTGATAGTGTCTCACTATGATATGTCATTGGATGACCGTGTTGAGTGAGAATTGCACCCACAGCATAGTCTGAAGCATCGGTCTCAATATCGAAAGTTTGTTGCATATCAGATAAGGAGATTACCGGGGCTGAGAATAAGTGATGCTTCGGATCATTGAACACTTTTTTTTGTAACTTCCCCCACACAAACTTTGTCTTTCCACCACCCTTGGTCACTTGGCTAAGGGCCCATGCAATATGGGAGAATCCCAACACGAACCTGCAATAGAAGTTGACAAGTCCTAAGAAAATTTGAAGTTCGTTTAGTGTGGTCGGGTCTAACCAGTCATGAATGACCTGGATCTTGGTTGGATCCACATGCACACCATGCTCATCAACAATGTAGCCTAGGTATTGGACCATGTTCATGTCGAAGGAGCATTTTTCCAAGTTAGCATATAGTGTGTGGCTCCATAGAGTGTGAAGGACATGTTGAATATGTTGCAAGTATTCCTCCCAAGTCTTCCTAAAGATGAGGATGTCATCCAGATATACCACCACAAAATAATTAGTCAAGGGCTTCAATATATCGCCCATAAACCTCATGAAAGTTGTTGGAGAATTTTTTAAACCAAAGTGTATGACTAGCCATTTGAAAAGACCTTCTTTAGACTTGGAAGCAGTCTTCCATACATCAGTATGTTCTATTGGGACCTGGTGGTATCCGAACTTCATATCAAATTTACTGAATTACTTGGCCCCCTTGAGCTGGTCAAGAAATCCATCAATTTGGGGAATTGGGTACCAATTTCTTACTATGATTTTTTTAGGGACATGTAGTCAATACAGAGTCATCAGATCGTATCTTTCTTCTGCATGAGTACGATTAAGCTTTCGTAGGGTGAGAAGTTGGGTTGGATGTGCCCCTTTTGAAGCAACTCTTGGATCTGGCGCTTGATTTCCTCATTTTCCATCGAAGAGTGGCGATATACTAGCCCATTGGGTAGCGGTGCACTAGGGGTTAGATAGATTGAATTCTTAACCTGACATTGCAATGGTACCCCGGTGGGTGAGGAGAATATGTCTTTGTATTACTTCCATGACCTTTTCCACCTTCTTCCACTGTGTGGAGAGGCCCTATGTAGAATCCATGGATATGGCAGTGACCTTTTATTCACTTTGAGAGCGAATCATGAAGAAGACAAATTTTTCAGTCTGGGAAATGACCTTCTTGCATTGCTTAGAAGAGATCAAAGAAATGGCGGTAAGCGGAGATACCTCTGGTATCCTGTATAATTTTATACCCAAAGTAATAATAACACTATGAGGTCTAGACTCATATACAGCATGATGTTTCCACAAGTATGGTTGGCCTAAAATAACATCACAAACTTCAAGGGGAGAGATATCACATAATACCTCATCCTTGAAGGGCTTGATGTCGTAGAGCGGACAGCATTGTTGGCTAACGCAAAAATCTCTCTCTTAGCGGTACCACCCAATGGTGTAGGGTTGCAGGTGTGGTGTCATTGATGGGTCCAACCTCTTGACGACCTCTGTTGAGATCATGTTCTTTTTGCTTTTGTTATCGACAATGAAGTGCAGTGGAGTTCCCTTCACCCACATCTGTGAGTTAAAAAGGCACCACTCTCACTCCCACTGTCACTATCACTGCCATTATCACATCAACCTGTAACCTATCAACCTATCATTGTATCCAACCTGTAATTGTATCCAACCTGTAATTGTATCCAATCTGTCACATCAACCTATCATTGATCAACCTATCCATCCTATCACTGTCATCGATACTCAACCAGATCCCCTCACGTGGATCATATACCAAGGACACCTCTCAATTAGATTTCCAACATCACCAACACTTTCTTCTATCAAGCAAGTACCAATATTACCAACATACCATCACAAGATATGTGTCTCAACCATGTACCAAAGCATGTACTAAATCATCAACCTACCATACCAAGCATCAACTGTGTACCACAACATGTACCAAAAAATGTGCCAACACCATATCATGCATCAACTATGTATCTCACCATGCATCAATGTCACTAAGGAATGCCTCATACATATACCAAAAATGTATCTCAAATAATGTGCCCAATATCCAAGATGCTCCTCAAACCATGTGCTTCAACCATATATAATATCAATCATGATATGTCTCACTCATGCCATACACCATGTACCAGAAGATATCATCAATGAAGTGCCTCAAAAAATTACCAAACAACTAAGATCATATACCAATTATATGCCTCAACCATGCACCTAATATGTGCCTCAAGCATGTGTCAATGCCTCGACAATATACCAAATACTTTCCTCAAGCTTGCACCATAACATCATCAACATGTAACCCTTAAAACATGCATATAAACATACCTATAACTCTATAATAGACCTGGTGTATGTGATCATAGACTTGCATACCTTCCTCAACTTCAACAACAAGAGAATAGCATCTTCATCAATCTTTACATTAGTCTCATGGGACTAGTTTTTGGATTAGTCACAAACCCTAAATTTCAACAAGCATAAATATGTAGTTGTAATGAATAAAGGTATGAAACTTGTACCCAATATTATTCAATATCTTCTCTGCAATTCCTCCAAGTTTCAATGCTTGGAACATCCCAGAAAAGGAGCTATAGGAAAAATGGCAGACCTTGCTGAATTTTGGCATATTCTAGAGAGTGAACTTGTAGAGCATGCCACGCGTGGAATATTGGATATCTGGATCTAAAAAACATACGCAACATACTAAGGAATATATTGTATCGAATTCATTTTCTCTCACTAAATTTTGATTCTCTATGAATAATTTATGGTTGTTTTACCCGGAACACCTGTTTGAGACAAGTTTCGGGACTAGCCAAAAACCCTATTTTCCATAGAGTATGCCTCTGAAAATACAACGAACTAGAAGCTGAAATTTCTACCATAGTTATCTTGATATGTCTTCTCAATAGTCTCCAAGTTTCTTTATCTGAATCATTCTAGAAATAAATTTATAGCGAAAATGGTAAGATGGCATGTAAATAACATACCTTATAACACATCCTCACAAGACTTCATCCTCCCTTGGAATTTCTCCCTTCTTCACTTCATATTCCCTCTGAAATTCACCTCATATCTCCTTTGTTACCTTGTATAAGAATCACTTACTTAAATATAATATATTCAATATAATGTGTGTGTGAATGTACTTATGAGTGACTTCTTGAGGTGTATATATACTTTTTCTAACCTCTTTCCTTAACTTTAGGGCTTCTTGAACTTTCTTGTTACAACCACTTTACCCTTTCATTAATGACTTGCAACCAATTAGGGGCTTCTTAACCCATATTTGGGGCTTCCATAGGGGATGCTTAACCCATATTTGGGGCTTCCAACTTCATGACCTCATAACCCCTCAACCGTGAGGAACCACGTGGCATACCACCTATCATCGGAAACGACATGACGAGGACTATCCATCCATGAGTATCTTACCTACATGTACATTATCCTTCATGTCCATATTCCTTAAACAACTTTGGGTACGATAACCACACCTCTAGGGATTCATGTAGACTTCATCAAATGCACCCAACACATCTACTGACATCAACCACTCCATCAATGACAACTAACTCACCATCAATATAAACCATATCTCTGGGGATTCCATACTTTTTCAAGGGTTGAAAACAATCTCTAAGGGTTGATATCAATGACAACCAACTGTCCAAACCAACTTTCCAACAATATCTCCCTTTTTCATTGATGGAAACACGGATGGCAAAACTCATGCTCCCCCTGTGACTATTGCTCATCATCAATGTTTCTCACTCTCCTCCTTTGACATCAATGGAAAAGGGTCTCTCTCCTTGGGGTTTCTCCCCCTATCTTTATGCATCTGTTCTTTCTTTCTATTTTCATGCATTTGTTCTTTCTCTTCTCTTTTGTCATCATGGGTAAAAGGATAACTCCCCATGTTTGTATGTCTTCCCCTGTGTGGATGTTTTTATTGTTTATTTCTAGATCTCTTTCTCTGATGATTTTTATTCCTTTGACTTCTCTGCAAGATGTTAAGTAGATCAATGTGGGGCTACATGTATATGTTTCCTTTCCTCTCTTCTAGTGCTTGCTAATCATCCATTGGTGCTTCCTCTTGTAACTCTCTAACATATATAAAAATAATTCATTACTTGTTTTCATCATTCACTTGTCATGTTCACTTGACCATATCGTTCAATTATTTTCTTCTGATGATTTAGCTTCTGCCGAGTAATTTCTCTTTACCTGTTTTGTTGTGCCTTTTATTGATTTAATTTCTATGACCAACTTATTCCAATTATAAATAAACTTCCATGTATCTTCTCTGACCAATGTTTTATGTACTTGCTAAATATCCATATTTGTCCATATGTCGCTAACTATTCATAACTTTGTTACTCAACTGTCCAAAATCCTGACCCATCTATCACTCTATACTTCTTCTATCTGATTTCTCTGAATATTTCTTTACAAATACTTCAAACTACTTGAAGGATGGTTCATTGATCTGTAGTAGCTACTGCATAGACTCCTTGTGTTCAACATTCATAATTTTTGGAGTCTCCAAGCCAGATGGCTCAAAACATTGGACGAATCAGCCCTAATGTGAAGTAATCTTCATCTCTGTCTGTAGACTCAGTATCTTCCTTAACCTGACTTCTTCCTTTTTCATGTGGATTATTTATGATCTTGCACTACAATTCCTAAGAGTCGAACTTCTTAGGCTTGTTCCTTCTCTTCTTCTCTTCTTTCTTGTACTACTGTGAATCCTATGATCTTGGGGATCGTTCTTTATTTACCTTCTCTTCTTGTCTTTCTTTTCTTCTCCAAACCTTCATGTATCTGACTTCGATGTTTTCTTTCATGGAGGGCTCTATCATTCTTTTGTAATTCTGAGATATATGACCATAATTGTGGCATTTGTAACATTCAATGTTATGTGGGGCCACATAAGTATCACTTCTTCCATATGCTCTGCAATCTATAGCCTTGTGTCCAAAGTTATTACAATTAAAACAATAACCATAAAAGAAATGTTGATACCTGGGAGTAAATGATCTTCTTTGTAATGTAGTCCTTATGAATTCATGCCTCGGTTGATCAGGACATTCTCTTATGTTTATTCCATCATCAAGATTGAATATTCTTTGTTGTCTGAATGTAGAGGGTCTTCTTTGATATCCGTCTCTTTTGTAATCTTCTTCTTGAGTCTTTTGCACTTCTGAAATTTTCTTCTTTAGGGGATTTGATCCAAAAACGGGTCGAGTACTACTCTCCCAAATGTTTACAATGTGCGGATCTTTAAATTGACTATGGATTATACAGGTTTTATTGAGCATATTAGTTTATTTATCATAATGCATTAAAACACATAAACATAAGTAAATGAACATAGAATAAAAAAACACATGAAGGCAAATAAGAGAGAGAGAATCGATGTTGATAACGGAGTTCACCCCTCCACCTCTGGGGCTACGTCTCCGGACCTGCTCCAACTAGAATGCAGATCTTTTATATTCCTTCTTCAAAGTGAGCTCTCAAAACTCTCTTACATTCAAGCACTATGGCTCTTCATTAGCTCAGCACTATGGCTTTCAATAGCTAAGCACTCTCTCCTCCCTTTCTTCCAACATGGCTCACATAAGGAATATATATAGTTTTTCCTTACTCACTCTCCAACTAAGAGCATTAATTACAAGATCCACAATTGTAGGATCTAATTACAAAGAAGGAAAAAACAAGATCCTTAAAAGTAGGATCTTCAACCATCTTAGGCTAAAAAATGGAAAAGTCTCAAAACCAACCAAAGACTTTCCAACCATGCCCTTGATTCTCTCAACCTACAATTGAGAAAAATGGCAAATTGGTGTGAGGTGGTTTCTCACATGAAAACCAATTTCCATAATTAATAAATGAATAATATGTGAGACAAATTTTCTCTCACAAATATTAATCATTTTAATTACAAGTGAAGAATAATAATGTATGAGTTATTAAATCTCATAAAATGCATAATTAAATGCATGAGAAATAAAACTCAAGAAAGCATCATTTTAATCCACTTAAACACTTTTGTCTCCACCTTAAAATCAACATGGCACAAATTAAGAAGTTCTTTCACGTGCGGAGATCCATTCGGATCATGATTGCATTCTTCCTTCTTCATAGAACCTTTGATGAATTTTGCATAACTCTTACGCTTCTCTTCATTTTTCCCTTCTAGTAACCTGTAACGTTTCTCTTCAACTTTCTTTACTTATGATGTGGATATTTTTCTCTCTTCAACGTTCTTGTTGAGCTTGACAATTTTAACTCCCAATGTGATAACTTCTTCTTCAATATTCTCAACCTCTTATTCTTTCTTCATCATTTGAATCTTCATGACTTCTTTCATTCTCTTTTCTTCTTCAAGTTTGGTCTTCAATGTGATTATTTCTTCTTCAAGTCTTATTTCTTCTTGACCAAATTATGCTTCAAGATGGTTTAAATCCTCAGTTACTTCCTTGAGATGATCTGTCAAAATATTCTCTCTCTTCTCTACTTCCTTTATTTGTGCTATCATTTTGGCTTCCAAGCACTACTTTTCATCCAACTAACTCGTGAGAATTTCTTCAATCACTTTGGCTTCTTCTAGTTGGGCTTTCAGTTTCATGATGACCTGTTGGGATTCTTCAGAACTTTCTTAAGAATTCTTCTTGACTAATTGTTCCTTAAGAGACTTGATCTTTTTCCTTTCTTTTGTCAATTTGTCTAAAGCATTTATTAACTCTTTTTCAAGGTCTACTATGCCTTCTTCACAATCTTCTTCCTTTGAATCTATCTGACATGAAGAGCATCTTTCTTCTTTTTATGTACCTGCACTTTCTTTAATTTTATCTAGCTTTGTGGTAGAATGGGATTCCTTTGAGTAGAAATTATGTAGCTTATCCCAAAGTTCTTTGGCTGATAAACATTGTCCCACTTTGACTTTCATCGAATCAGGTAATCCTTCCATGATGACATCCATTGCAATTTTGTTGTTCTTTTTCAATTCTTTCTTAGTTGTAGTCTTTGGCTTCTTTGAACCAGTGTATCATGTAACAATTGAGTACCAAACATCATATCCATGTGCCTATAAAAAAAGTGTTCATTCTAATGCTTGACATCTCAAACTGCATGCCATTCTGACCATTGAACTGTGGTATTTCATTTCTATACAAATTGTTTCTCTCCATGATCTTCCTTCCAATGGTTAAGATGTTTCCTGAAGGAATCGGCTCTGGTAACAGTTGTTGGAATATTGAGAGGGGGGGGTAAATCAGTATGAGCACATTTACCACTTTTAACCACAATATATAAACTTCAAATTAATTGATAGTATATCATCAATATATCATCAGTATATCATCAGTATATCATGAGCATATAAACATAAGCAACATCACATCAAGTACACAGTGCACCAGAATTTACGTGAAAACTCAAATGGGAGAAAACCACAGAATGTTTTCTTATATATATCAAGAATACATTCATAGGAAGCACCGACTTCCAAATTCTTCAACACCAACTAGAAGGAGGCATCAACCTGAAGGAAGATACAACTCCCTGAATTCTCTCACTCCAACCAGAAGGAGGCTACAACCCCCTAATTCTCAGGCTTCAACCTGAAGGAAGCTCCAACTCCATGTATTCTCCGGCACCAACCCAAAGGAGGCTACAACCCCCTTTCATTGCCTCATCATGTCGCCCTGAAATATAAGTGTAGACCAAATTTTCACTACCACTATCACTTCCACTATCACTTTCACTGCCATTATCACATCATCCTGTCAACCTGTCATTGTATCCAACTTGTAATTGTATCCAATCTATCACAGCAACCTGTCACTAATCAACCTATCCAACCTGTCACTATCATCGATACTCAACCAGATCCTCTCACATGGATCATATGCCAAGGAAACCTCTGAACTAGATGTCTAACATCACCAACCCATGACTCTATCAAGAATGTACCAATATCACCAACATACCATCACAAGATATGTGTCTCAACCATGTAGCAAAGCATGTACTAAACCATCAACTTGTACCATACCAAGAATCAATTGTGTACCACAACCTATACCACAACATGTGCCAACACCATATCATGCATCAACTATGTATCTCACCATGCATCAATTTCACCAAGGAATGCCTCATACATATACCAAAAATGTATCTCAAACAATGTGCCCAATATCCAAGGTGCTCCTCAAACCATGTGTCTCAACCATATACCATATCACTCATGATATGTCTCAATCATGCCATACACCATGTACCATAATATATCATCAATGAAGTGTCCCAATAAAGTACTAAACAACCAAGCTCATATACCAAGTATATGCCTCAACCATGCACCTAGTATGCTCCTCAAACCATGTATCTCAACAATATACCAAAGACTTGCCTTAAGAATGCACCATAACATCATCAAAATGTAACCCTCAAAACATGCATATAAACATACTTGTAAATCTGTAACAGACCTAGTGTATGTGATCATAGACTTGTATACCTTCCTTAACTTCAACAACAAGAGAATAGCATCTTCATCAAACTTTACCTTAGTCTCACGAGAATAGTTATTGGATTAGTCACAAACCCTAAATTTCAACAAGAATGACTCTATACATGTAATGAATAAAGGTATGAAAACTGTACCCAATATTCTTCAATATCTTCTCTGCAATTCCTCCAAGTTTCACTGCTTAGAACGTCATAGAAAAGGAATTATAGCAAAAATGGCATACCTTGTTGAATTCTAGCTTATTCTATAGAGTGAACTAGTAGATAATGCCACATGTGGAATATTGGATATCTAGATCTGGAAATCATACAAACCATACTATAGATTGTACTATATCTAATGCATTTGGTATCACTGAATTTTCATACTCTATGAAGAAGTTATGGTTGTTTTACCCGGAACACTTGTTTGAGACTAGTTTCAGGACTAGCATAAAACCCTATTTTCCACAGAGTGTATTGCCAAAAATACAACGACCCAGAAGATGAAATTTCTACCATAAATACCTTGATATGTCTTCTCAATAGCCTCTAAGTTTTGTTATCTGAATCATTGTAAAAATAAAGTTATAGAAAAAATGGTAAGATGACCTGTAAATAACATAACTTGGAACACATCCTCAAAAGACTTCATCCTCCCTTGGAATTTCGCCCTTATTCACTTCATCTTCCCTATGAAATTCTCCTCAGATCTCCTTTGTTACCTAAAATAAGAATAACTTATACTCACATAGAAGATATTCAATAGAATGTGTGTGTGAATGTACTTATGAGTGACTTCTTGAGGTGTATATATAATTTTTCTAAGTAACCTATTTTCTTAACTTCGGGGCTTCTTGAACTTTCTTGTTACAACCACTTTATCCTTTCATTAATGACTTTCAACCAATTAGGATATTCTTAACCCATAATTGGGGCTTCCATATGGCCTTCTTAACCCATATTTGGGGCTTCCAACTTCATGACCTCGTGACTCCTCAACCATGAGGAACCACGTGGTGTACCACCTATCTCCGAAAATGGAATGACAAGGAGTATCCATCCATGAGTTTCTTAATTGCATGTACATTGTCCTTCATGTCCATATTCCTTAACCAACTTTGGGTACCGTAACCACACCTCTGGGGTTTCATGTAGACTTCATCAAATGCACTCAACACATCAGCTGACATCAACCACTCCATCAATGACAACTAAATCACCATCAATCTCAACCATATATCCAGGGCTTCTGGACTTATTCAAGTGTTGAAAAAAATATCTAAGGGTTGACATCAATGACAACCAATAGTCCAAACCAAATCTCCAACACTCATTCACAAGAAGATGAGTACAATGAGGCTTCAAATTCCTTTTTAACATAAAACATAAATTATAAAACCCTAAACATACAAAACCCTAACCCCGGTAGATGAAACGCCAAAAGGTTTGTGGTTCCCGATGGGGGTAGTTGATACGTCAACTTCCTGTGGGTGTAACTTTTACATATGATATATATTTGGGGTTCTCAATGCACCGTTGGAAATTTCTAGCTGAGAAGTACACACTATGTTTGGCCTAACATCTACCTTTCTTTACATACTAGGTGTTGTCGAGCCAAAAAAAAACATCATTTAGGTCCCCAAAGCGGCCCCGGAAATTTGGGACCCAAAAAACTATAAAAAACTGCCAAAATGGAAAATTATTCTTTGAGCCAGTGGAATAAGTGGGTGGCCACCGATATCCACCTGGATCAGTCCTCCCCCCTTAGGAAGCAATGTTCTCCATTGTGTTTAGCACCCCCATCAGATGGGGAAACTTCTTCTGAACTTTACTCCAGATGAGCCACTTTCCTTGGTGCAGGAGCTACCCTACTTTGACAACTCAATAAAGTTGGATCTTCTGTTGGCGAGTACCCTTAATATGAGTGTCCCTGATCTGATCAATGGCTACATGTTCCATGCAATTAGGGTTGATATCTATAGGTGTCAATTGCTCTGTGATATCTGATGTGTCCAATAATGGTGGGAAATATGGTCAAAGGAGGTCCACACTGAACACTAGGTGCAAACCAAGGAAAGGGGGAATACTTAGATAAAAAGCATTGTCACCCATAGCCTTTCTGATGGTGTAAGGTCCATAATGAAGTGGACGAAGATTTTTATGGGGCCATGTAAGGTGCTCTTTCTGCAAATGCAACCAGACCTTTTCTCCCACCTAAAACTTGTGTAGCACATGATGTTGATCATGGCATTGCTTGTACTTAGAATTGGATTTCCTCAAAATGTCATGGACATGTTAGAATATGTGTTGAATCCATTCAATGAACTCGGTGGATTTTTCATCCTCAGACTGAACATGGGATGATTCTCCTTGTGTGTTTGTACGGGGTAGTGTGACATCAATGGGACCCAATGGTTGAAATCCCAGCCCCACCTGAAAGGGGCTATGGTCAGTCAAGATATGGAGAGCTCTATTGTAGATGTGTTGAACATAGGGGAGTCTCTCATCCCATGTGCGTGGCTTATTGGATTTGTACATGTGAAAGATATGAACGATCATTCAATTGATGACCTATGTTTGTCCATCAATTTGGGGGTGGAAGGCAATGGTTTTGGTGAGCTTGGTGTCCAACTGTGACCAGGGGATCGACCTAACTGTGTTCAGGAACTTGATGTCTTGATCTAAAATGATGCTCTTTGGTATCCCAAAATGTACCCACACTTGTTCGAAGAAAATATTGACAGTGGCCTCCGTTGTGATATTCTTCTTGCAGGCTATCAGAATGGCCATCTTAGAAAACTGATCAACAACCACAAAAGCATAATCATTATTGTAATACCCCACAGTCGAGCCCTAATTTTTAAATCATGAATTGTAAACATGTTTCATAGGCTAGTGAGCCAAGTAATGATAAGCTAGGAGGCTTATGTAATAGTTGGGCCAGAGAGCCTAGGATGCTAAGGCCAAGAGCCTATTTTGTATATGTAAATATTCAAATCATTAATATAAAAGCATCATTGCGTGTAGACTGACCATGATGAAAGAGTATGGGGGACTAGGCTCCACTAGACTGGGTAAGGGAGGGGGCTAAGAGGCTCGAAAAAGGGGCTAAGATTAAGAACTTAAATCTCAAATAATAATATATGTTATTATTCTAAATGATGTTAGGAGGATATGAATTTATCCTAAGTTCCTTTGGGAGAGGGGAAATACTTCCAAATGGAGAGGAACATGCTTCAAGAGCGCCATGTGTCATCTAAG
This sequence comes from Picea abies, assembly GCA_900067695.1. NCBI lineage: Eukaryota > Viridiplantae > Streptophyta > Pinopsida > Pinales > Pinaceae > Picea > Picea abies. The sequence goes on from CBVK0100154840.1 coordinate 23,876, forward strand.
GAACATGCAATTTATGTGGGGATTTTGACTGTCTTTGGGGATCATTTTTCCATTCCTTCCCCTCATGCACACAGCTATTAGACAAGCAGTAAAACCCGGAATGCCATTATTGAACCCTAGACCATCCTGAACTATTCCAACAAGCCCGAATTGATCATTCCGGATCTCTCATGATTCTGGGGACGAACCATTCTCACCATTCAGGCTCTCACTATTTTCTCTCTAAGTATTCTCGTTATTTCTGACCAGTCTTGCCATCTCTCCTCACGAGTTCACTCTGAATGCTAGCCATATGTTGTCCCATTCACTCATGCACTGAACAAGAACATAACAAGAGCCATTTCCGCCATTGTTGAACCCTTAGCCATCATGAACCTTTGTTATTATTGATTCATCCCCTTGCCTTACTCGATTTTGTTGTTGTGGTTTGAAGAGGCGGGTTGTCAGGATCGTGGTTGAAGAAGCAGGTTTTTAGGCCCATGGTTGAAGAATCAGGTTGTCATGCTTGTGATCAATTCTCTCCAGGTGAGAGAGGTTGTTGGGGAAGTGATTTTTCCTGGAGGGATTCCAGTAGTAGCTACAAAGCTCTGAGAATTCCTGATCCAGCCTATTGTTAAAGGCCTGGAAGGGAAGTAGAGCAATCGATGGACTGTGGAACAGTGAAGATGCATATTCCTGAGGTGGGACAAGCATGTGGGGAATGAGAGTTTGTGAGCAGTGGGCGTAAGTAGGCTCCTTGGAGAGAATCCTTCACGTTGCATTGTGCAGCTTCATGTTGTCCTTTCCTAGCCTAGGAATCCCTTGCTAGGTGGAGTTTATTTCCAGCTCGAGGGTGACGCAACCTCCCCTTGGCGGGTGGTCGCACTACCAGGACCTTCTCTTTCTCTTATGGCCCGAAGAGTCAATAGCTCTTCAAACTCCCTCGGGAGTTCCTTACCCACAGGCTTCTCGGCGATCTCCCTTTCGCCAGTCAGGAGATCGGGTTTCGCGAACTCGCGGACCTTGTGTGCACCTCCCGTGTAATATGAGACTCTGATTCCCGATCCCTGATGTCAACGGTCAACCCTTCTGTGTATCAGGGATTTCCCTATCGGGAAATCGGCAGATGAAAGGTCATTAGTCACTCACCTTTCAAACCCCCGAATGTCGATGCTCGATGCCACGTGTTAACGCTTTGCACTGGCTTCTGTGGGACCCGTCGCAACTCGCGACCTCGCGATTTCTCCGTGCTCCCTTCGACTTTGAGAACGCTGAAGTGCCGAGTCCCGACTCCTCCGGATCTCGTGCCACCTGTCCCTCCGACGATTGACGGCTCCGATTAAATCGGGGGATCGCAAATCGCGATTTCGACGTACATGCAACTCTTGCACTCGCCAACCCCGATATGCCGATATGAAATGACTAACGACCTCCTCTGTGCACCTGCGAGTTAGCTCCCTTGCAAATCCTCCGCGATCTGACGGTCTACGGGGTTTCGAAGATCTACTCGACAGCTTCAAGTCGTCGATTCTCTTCCTCTGGAGAATCCTCTGACTTCCAAGCTTTTCCCTTGGTTTAAATTTCTCCCAGGCCTGTTCCTAGAATATGAATGAGGAACTATCCCTCCTGAGCTGAATTATCACTGGCTCCTTCAGAGATTTGAGCACGCTATCTGTGCTCCACCTTCAACAACCTTCAAAGTGTTGAAATCTTCCTGGACTCTGGGCACTCACAGCCACCGTAACCCTGGCCTTCCCTTTCCTCAGACTTGCGACTGAGCCTTCACATCCAACCTGCACTCACCTGCACGGTTCGAATAAAAAAATACAACTCCGGGATATGAGAATAAGAGTTTACCTGTAGAACCCCCTCAATGCACTCTATGCGAAGGAATTCAACTGCACTCTATGCAGGAATATCGTGGCTCAAACAGAGAAACAATTAAAACTCATTCACTCACTCTCTCAGGTTACGAACCTGATATGCAATCACATATGCAGCATATAGAAGATAAGCATAAAGAGAAGCAAGTATACAATAGCATAACATCAACAACACACACAATTCAAACACAGCCATGGAATTGAATCAATGTCTCTTCTATTAATTCAATCTGTACATGGATGTTCTTCACAAGTTCTCTGCTTGCTCCCTTGCTCCTGTCTCTGCTATGAATGTTAATGAGAATGAATACAATAATACAAGGAGGGTGCCTATATTCGTTTTCCCTCCCAGGAGTAAAAACTGTCTAATCTACAGTTAATTCCTATCTAATAGCATTAAAACCATTAAATGCCTTCCTATCTATAATACAATACAAGTGCGCTCAGTTTTGAATGCCTTTAGTTAAACGGCGGCGCAAAAATCTTCAAAGTAATTCAAAAATGTATGCGTTGGCGTTGTCCAGCTGTTCTTCTCTTTCCTCCACGCTGGCTCACTTGATGAAGTCGTAGATGCTCCTGCATCATACTCCTCGGCTCAAAAGATTTCATGGGCTCATGTCCATGAGCTCCTGTACAGTGTGTCCATGCTTCTGAATCACTGCCTCTATTTCCCAGCTGGCATCCTCCACTGGGTGATTCTTCCACTTCACCAGGTATTCAAAATACTGCTTCCTCCTGGTCTTCTTGCCTGCTCTTTTATCCAGTATGCACTCCATTTGAGGCTTGTGTGCAACTGGTAGTTGTTTTTGCCACTGGATCACTGGTTGTCCATCAGTTCCAGCTTCTTCATCCTTGGTCTTGTAGGGGTATAAATCCAAAATATTGAAAATCGGAGATATCCCGATGCCCTCTGGCAGCTCAAGCTCATATGTGAGATCGGAAGAG
>CBVK0100154841.1:0-26682 GCA_900067695.1 Picea abies
TGACAATTGTAATGATAGCTCTGAAACTTTGGAGGCACTATCTAGTAGGACGAAGCTTTGAGCTCAAAATAGACCATGAAAGCTTAAAGAATCTCTTCACTCAAAGAGATCTCAATGCTAGGCAGAGGCGATGGAGTGATTTTATGAGTGAGTACGATTTTGGAATTTTGTACATTAAGGGAAAGCAGAACGTGGTCGTGGATGTCTTGAGCAGGAGACCATGTGTCTTCTCCTTGGTACCCTTAAAAGTTGAATTGAGGGAGCATGTGTTGAGGAAACTTCTTGGAGATAATTGGTATTTAAAGGTTACTTCAACCCTCTAGAGTGGAAGACAATTAGATCCAAAGTATGAAGGATATAGCCTGGAAGAAGATGGATTATTAAGATATCAGGGAAGGATGTACATCCCCAAAGGTGAGGATATTTGAAGCATCATACTCGAGGAAGCCCATAGAGAACTTTATTATGCACATCTAGTTGTGAAGAAAATGTACACAGACATGAAGAAACTTTTCTTCTAGGTAGGCATGAAGCGTGATGTAGTGAATTTCGTTGCCAAGTGCCTAGAGTGTCAACAAGTGAAGGCTGACCACCACCACCCGACAGGTCTCCTACAACCACACGATGTTCCAATGTCCAAGTGGGAAGTCATTTCTATGGATTTTGCTGTGGGATTGTTGCTCACATCGCATAGACAGAATGCCACTCTTGTGATAGTTGATAATTTGACCAACAATGCTCATTTTATTCCAGTTAGAGACACTTATGATTTCACTGATGTGGCACACGTGTTTATAAGTGAGGTCATCCATTTGCATGGGTTATCCAAGAATATCATTTCAGATAGGGACTCCTGATTCACTTCTAGGTTTTGGACAAGTTTGCATTCAATGTTGGGAACTCAGTTGAACTTGAGAACAACATATCATCCTGAAACAAATGAGAAAACTGAGAGAGTAAATCAGGTTATGGAATACATGATTATGATGTATGTGATGGATAATCAAACCCATTGGGAGAAGTACCTACCTTTGGTAGAGTTCGCGTACAATAACAGTTTTCATAGCTCCATTGGAATGCCACTCTATGAAGCTCTGTATGGAAGGCCATGCAAGACACCGTGGAGTTGGGAAAGGTTAGAAGACTGAGTGACAGTGGGGCGAGAATTGATTCAAGAGATGGAGGAACAAGTGATTTAGATTAGACAATGATTAAAGGAAGCACAAGATAGATAGAAAATTTATGGTGATGCACATAGGACTGACCGAAGTTATAAAGTGGGAGATCAAGTTTTCATTCATATCAGGCCTAATAAGAGTACCATTCGGTTCAGGAAAGGGACAAAGTTGTCGTCTCGATTTATAGGACCGTTCAAAATCCAAGAGAGAATTGGACCCATTGCCTATCGTCTCGCACTACCACCCCACTTGCATAAAACTCATAATGTTTTTCATGTATATGTTCTACGTCATTATGTTGCTGACGAATTTCATAAACTGAATTGGAAGGAATTGCAAATATCGGATGCGGGAACCCTCACGGTAGAACTGTTACGCATATTGGACCGTAGGGTCTGACAACACAGGAATCGTATGGTAGACCAAGTTAAGGTCCAATGGGACAAGTATAGCCCATGATATGTTACTTGGGAGGATGCCAAGACCTTACGACAAGATCATCCCTCACTTTTTGACCACCTCTAGAATATCGTTTCTCAAAAGTTGGGTGTATGTAATGCCACCTTTTGAATTAGACAACTAGAATTACTTGAGGCCTAATCATCTTTATTTTCTATTGACTGTGAAACTATTAATGATACACTTGAACTTTTAAGACATGAACCTATGTGAATGTCAATTCTATGAATGTTTAACGCTATTTGAATTATGATGGATATTATGCAATCTATTTATAACTTGAAAATTTTGACATTTAAAGTTGTTGGTACGTGGAGACCAGATTGAGATTATGATTAAATGCATTCACATGATAATAACACATGGATATGTATGAGTTGTGTTATAGACTAATCTGCAGACTAAGAGACTATGAAATATTCAAAGGATAATGATGATAGAGGTTGATGTCATGAACATCAACCGAGAAACAATATGGTATGAACCTTGTATGTGAAATTATGTTGGTCCAAATGGATTGCTATGATATGCGGACAAGTGCAGGTTTTCAGGTGGCTAGAATGCCTAAAACTGAATATACGATGACAAAATTCCCAGCAACAGAGTACCACTGTATGGTCCATTGTAGGTTGTTGACCCTAGTTCTATTAGGAGGGGTGGAGGCATTTCCCACTGTGTATCCTCTGAAACCTGGAGTCATGGGAGGACGGTTTTATCTCACACTCCCCTAGACATGTGATGATGAATTTCAATGTCTTGCTGGGGAAGCTTGGTCAAGAGAGTTGACATTTCTGCTTACGGGTTCTATTTGGAGTTAGGTCAATATAGTTGACGCTCCAAGATAGTCCAATAGAGGAAGGATAGGAATGGAAGATGGAAGTAAGTTAGTTAGGAAAGATGAATAGAAATAGTTGAGAGTGTGTGGGGATTTCACCTTATAGTAGAATTTATTGTTTTCCCTATTTTTGAAAATAAGATATGTATATATGTATATTTATAATTGCTTAACTGAACTACAATTATCTAAATGAATGTTGTTTGTGATAAATTATTATAATTGAGGGATTTTGCAAGCATTTTAAATGGTTTACTATCTTTTATGAAATGAATGGTCTTGTTGATTGGATTGGACGCATGTAAAAATTACTTTAGGAGTGATAATTATTTTCATTAGTGAATGTGTGAGTCCTGTATGTGCTAGCTACACATGCATGCCTTGCACATGTACACTAGTATGTATAAGTGTTTTAAATTGATGATGTTTATTATTTGATGTGGATGTATGAATCATGTGTCGTTACCCTTGTATTGTAAACTACTCTAACTTCGTGATGAATTTTCTTGAAGGGTGGGTGTATGTAACAACCCAAATTGATTAATTTTTAACATAGTTTTTAATTTTAATTTAATTAATTATTAAAATATATTAATTGAGACTTTTATAATTTTATTATTAAAAGGTGGGTGAAGTAATTAATGGGGGGATAAGGTTGTTGGGAAATTAATGAGGGGGATTTGAGAGAGGAGGATAAGGAAGAGAGGAGGGGACTAGGGGAGGGGTTTCATTTTGCATTGGAAATTTCTGTAAGAGGTGAAAGAGGAGGATGAAAATTGTGGGAACAAAGTATTTTGGAAACTCTCACAGGGCACTGTTGTTGCTAGGAATTTTGGGCTCGGGGGCCAGGAAACTGCAAGGATTCCTGGAGCTAGGGAGTTAGAGAGGTTGTTCCTAGTTGGCTGAGAGGTTAATATTTAGTTGGGCAGTTTGGGCAAGCTCAAGAACAAGAGAACCATTGACTAAATCAACTAATCTACAGGTAGAGGTACGTATTTTGTGCATTTTATGCTGTTATTATGTTGTTGTTGATTATGATGATGCTGTAAAGAAAATCATGAAAGGAATACCTTGAACTAAATTGAATTTATTTCTGCAAGAAGATGAACATATTTTTATTTTTATTTTAAGGTTTTGTATGAAAGGCCTTACACTCAGAAGATCGGGGAAATAAGGAAGCTTGCAAATTCGTTAGCATAATCTTAAACCTAGGTTGTCTCCTCATCCATGCCCTCAATAGGTGCTTATATAACATCCTCAAGGGGTTAGGGTGGATGTATTCCATTGTGTACGGACCAAGGTGAGGTTAGAAATGAGCCCAACCAAAAAACTCGTCCGAAAATGCAAAATAATTTTATTTTTTTCACAAAATTAAGGGTACACGCAGTTCGTAAACTAGCAAATATCATATGTATGTGGTTTGCACAACGATGAATAAAATATGTATGTGGTTTTCACATGGGTGAATAAAGCATGCCAACAAAAGTATTGTTTTTTATATGACACTAACAGATGAGTGTGGGATTTAAGTTTGCAAGTTAAGGAATGGACTAGGCCAACTCACAAATGCAAATTTGGTGTGACAATTTGTAGTATAACAAATTCCCCCTAATGTGTGAGGTTAGAAGAGAAACCAATTGCCAAAAAAAATTATAAATCTGAGAGGTGAGGATGCATTGAAGTAAGACCAATGAAAGTTATCGAACAGTTGATCCAAGAACATAAACCGTCAGTAGAAATCAAGTAAGAGTATTTTTTTCTCGAGTCGAGCATACCCATGCTCATGAATGATATAAGAATGGCCACCAAATCAAGTACTCTGTGGATCCATGAGTGATGAAAGAAGAATTGATGTCCATGGACACAAAAACTATATACAGTGGATCCATGTGATAGAAGTGGAAGTAACAATCATGGCCACGAAAAATACACAGTGGATCCATGCAAATGTAGATCATAGTCACGAATGGATACACAATGGATCTATGTCTCAAAATCAAATCATAGGATATTTGAAGCAACTGATCCTCTGCAAGTAACAATGTCTGTGGGGGTGGTACCATCAATATAGTTTGGGTAGGAGCACATAATATGTGTTTCTCATACTTCACCCGAAGTCTTCACAATGATTTGTTGTGGTACAAGTCTACACTATGTGAATAAATGTGTTGAAGGCGAAGACAATGAGACATCGTTTTATCACTGGTCATTGATGTATATCGTTAACAAGCGCAAGACAAGCCACCGATGATGATAATGGGCATTAAGGTACCTAGTACAATCTAAAAAATGTGAATAAATGAGCTGATGTTGAACCCCTGATAGAATCTATCGATCAGGGGACATTAATGTATTCCCACTGTCAATAGCGAGGGAACCTGCCACTGATTACTGCAAGCCCCAAGGTGCTGATAATGACTCTAGATCCCTATCCCAGAGCAAGATGTGCTGAAGTTAATAAGAAGAGATCTACTAGGAGGGGATTAAGGCGATCCCCCATCATTCAACACGAAGAGTAGCAGAAGGCCAAAGATTTGGAAGGAATCAGATGATATAATTGTAAGGACCACATCAAGGTACGTGACTCCGACATGAAACTAATGGAATAACACATGACATAGACTCTCTGAATAGTAGACAATAATGAATACTACTGACAAAGACGAGGAATCCACCAATGGGGTCAAATGGAAATCAAGGCACTGCACAAATACTTATGTGTGATAATTTTTGTTGATGCGAACACAAGGGAAACCACTCAGTCAACGACCAATGACAGTTTGTCATCTGCTGAGAGCAAGGTCACATATCAATAATAGAAATAGGCCCAGGGTGCAACTCTAGGTCATACTCTCAAAGCAATGTGTCAGAGTCGATAAGAGAAAACCTGCTAGCAAGAGGTCAATGGGGACCTTCTATACTAGCACGAGTGAAGTACAAAGATACCTATGAAACTGAAACATACTTGATTGACACGGGAATGTCGACTTGGAACGTTAAGGATTTTTTGTAGAGCGACCGACTCAAGTTGAAACTTCCCTTGAACAAAAACACGACACATTATGTGACTTGGGAAGCATGGATTACAAACTGGGATACATCTGTGATACATGAGACATCGATAGACGCTCCATATGACTAGAAGAATAACCAACCCATGAACATTATACTCAATAGCGAGACAAAGTCTCCTAAAGCCATACTAAACCCAAAATATTGAGATACTGATTCAAAGATTGTGCTTTGTTCAAGGGAGAGAAATTGCTGCCAAATAAAGAGATAACCGCTTCCCCCCCTCTTTTTTTATTTTATTTCATATTATTAAATCCCGAAAGAGAATAGAATAATGCGAAAGCACAATGGAGGAAAATAGTGTCACAGACAAGAAAAATGGTTCCAGAGCGCAAGAAACATACCTATGCTCAATGCAAGGAAGCATGTGCAAGATAAGGACACTCAGGAGAATGTCTCCTCCAAGAATAAAGGTGTCGAGTTGCAAAGACATAAATTGCAAGGTTAGCAACTGGTAGGAATGCATAAGCAAATGATTCAACAATGGCGAGCTGAATTCGACATTAGGCATAGAAGCACGAGCGATTAATATGCAATGAAATTACTACTCAACAAAATTGTGGGTAAGTGAGGAAGTCATGAGGCTTCAACGCAAAGACACGGTGGGACTAAACAAGGCTTCCGAGTCTATAGAAAAACTGTTGCATGGGTGTCAAAAATGCCAGCGAGATACTAACTAGAACACCCATGAAGAGTTAATCTCTACCATTCGTAAACGACACCTTTAAAGAATCTTGAAGGTATGATGTCGTGAATGAATGGGGTGGACCCTATGGAAGATATGTGACCGATACAGATAAATGCATTGTGCAAATGGAATGGAACCTACCCTATATGCCAATAAAGAACACAATACCTGCTGAAGAATCCAAAAAATGCTAACATATGTAGCAACATCTGTTAGAGGGAGTTCTGTAGGTAATGGCTAGAAAAATATTAAGAAGAAATGCAAATTCAACTCAAAGTCACGGTGGGACTAAACAAGATTCCCAATCCTAATAGAAAACTTGTAGCATGGGCATCAAATTGCAAAGTGGTTCTAACTAGGGAACCCATGGAAGATAAACTCTACCACATGAATTACAACACTTCCAAACAACAAAGAAAGTTCAGTTTCGCAACTCAGTGGTGTCGATCCTAAAGGAAAAATTAAACAAGAAACAGAGAATGCAAAATGCATGAAGGGGAAAATCTAACCTATATGCCAGTTTCAAGATCATTATTTGTCAAAACGGATCGACATGAAGAAAATGTATCAAAGAAAATGTCTCCAAAGTCCTATATATAAGAGAAAAAACACTCACCCAAAAGTTAACAAGTCCAATATAGAAACCTCAAGCTTTATGGGATACATAACTTGAAAACAACAAATCCTAAAAGTACAACATGTACATAGGACTGCATAGCCTTGCAAATTATGCATAGTGATTCTCCAGGTAGATCCCATTGCTAGGCTCACACTAATGGCTTCTTTGGTAAACAACCTGTAAAGCTTCTAGTTCAGGAGTAGGTCGAAAATCCATAATCATAGCTTCAAGGATAGCCTCATCTGAAGGCAATTCAACATCCATGAGACTGGGACTCAAGGTCTCACAAATGACAAGATGAGACTTGAGGAAACACTAGATTACTATGGCTAAAAGGGGAAAGCATGAGCTCACCTGCCCCCATTGGATACAACACCTGATCAATTGTCGAAACCTTGTCTCGAGAAGGCCAACATGACTATAAAGGATCCTTCTCAGAAGCAATTGAACACCGAGGATATGACGCCACATAATTCATCCATTCATGGCAGGGAAAAGTTTATTCGAACACTGGGAATACACAAAGGGGAAATTGAAGCTGAATTCGAACTAGGATGGTGATTGTCAAATGCAAGATGATCAATAGTGACAATTCTTCCATTGTGAAGGAAATGCATCACACGAAATAGCATAGACACCACAACCTTCATAGCATAAACATAATCATGCCCAAGAAGCATATTAAAGTCTAAAGGGCCTCGCACGATTAGCCAATCAACTAGGACAATCTTCCCACCTAAAGTGATAGGCAATTAAGAAACAATCCCCAAACATTCACTAGGTCTTCTATCGAAAAATAGCAACTCACTGGTAGCTGACAGAAGATTGGGAGAACCCAAAGCTTTCCAAGTCGAGGAGGATAAAATACTTGCAGAGGATCCTTCATCCACAATACATCGACAAATTCCTTTTAACATAGATTCAACCATAATCGTTATCTAGAAAGGTGCAGAAGAAGAAAGACGAGGCTCCACAAGATCATTCCAATCAAAGGAAACCATCCTAGGACTTGGAGGGAGCATACTTGAAAATAGTGGAATTCCCCCTTTTTCAGAAGGTATTAAACTGGAAATGTTAAAGACATAGTCAAAAAACACATCACTCCCCGAAAGAAGAGTGGAATCAGTCGAAGATTGCGTCAGTTCAACCACTTTGGAATACTGGTCACTCTCCAAGAGAAGAGTGGGATCGATCAAAGATTCCATAGATATGACCACTGGTTGAATATGATGCGAGACAACATGGTCAAGAGACACATTACCCCCAAAAATGAGTGGTATCAACCGAAGATTGCATCGGAACAACCACTTCGTCAACCATTGATTGAATAGACTGTTGGGAAACCGAAGATGACTCAGACAAGGACCACAATCTTTGTACCACTGGAATAGAAGGGAACACATGAGTAAGGTGATTTCCTTTGCAAAGCTTACAATGGAACTTGAACTTATGTCCTATACGTTTAGGTTTCTCAATCATATGAATTCCCCCAACATGACTTGTAACGATTGGTGGGTTGCTCCCAGCATGATTTGCAAAGGCTAGGTGCTGATCTCTGAAATGACTTGTAGAGGTTGGTGACATTTGTCTAATATGACTAGCAGTGACTATAATTGTGCCCCCAACATGACTTGCAATGACTAGTTTCTTGTCTTCAACATGAGTCGCAGAGGTTGTTGACATAACTCCAACATGACCAACAAAGGTTGGTTTTACATCTCCACGGGTTTGGTGAACTAATGCTAGAATGACTCGCAATGACTATACTTGTGCTTCCAGCGTACTCACAGTGACTGGACTTGTTCTTCCAACGTGACTCACAACGACTGGTTTCTTGTCCCTAACATGACTAACATAGGCTAGCAACACGTCTCCAATGTGACTAGCATAGGTTGGTGACATGACTCCAACATGACTCGCAGTGGTTGGTGACTCAACGTCAATATGACTAGCGGTGATTGGACTTTTACTTCCGACATGACTTGTAGTGGCTAGTTGCTTTCCCCCAACATGACTCACAGAGGCTAGTGATAGGTCTCCAACATGACTAGTAGAGGTTGGTGAACTATTTTTCTTACTCTTCCTCTTCCTCTTCCTTTTAGACTTCTAGTTACTAGTAGTAAGACTTTCACCAAAAGAGGGAGAAGGAGAAGGAGTATACTTATTGGATGAAAAAGGTGAAGTATTAACATCCATACAATGCCCATGATATAAGGTGCTTATCTGAGAAGCATCAAGAGCATTCAAGAGCTTCAGAGTGGTGCACAACCAAATAAGTAGTCCTACATTCAACCCATGAATGTTCAAAGTGTCCATCAAGAGGGTATCAATGTTTTGAAAGAAAGGAAAAGCACAAGAATCCCCTTGGGAAGGGGTCTCTTGGTTGGTATCCTCAAGAAATTTGTCCAAAACTTTCTTATGCATAGGTTCATCCCTTGCGATATTGTCCATGTCTATAGAAGTCTCACGCACCGACTCTGGCAAACCAATGGTATAAAAACCCACGCCTTCTAAGAGGTAACTCCACACTTTCAAGAGAAAGACTAGGGGTCCTTCCCGAACAATGAAGCGGTTGGTCCACCACCTTGAATCAACGATCCAAAAGTGACGACACTGACACAACCTAAGGCCAACTATACAAAGCAACACTCTGCTAAAAATCCCTAAGAGAAACATCATAGACAAACAACTTCTCCAACACTTTAGCCCAGGTGGATAAGGTCCCGAGTCCAAAGCAATGAAAAAGTTGAAAGAAACCTTTCAGATACCAGCACGGGTTGATCAAGTCCCAAGACCGATGAACGAAGGAGTGAAAAGCAATTATTCGAATCTCCACTAACCATCCTTATTCATTGCAAGTACCAATGCTTCGCGGGGCACCCTCTAGTAGTACTGGAAAGTGTGATACAAAATCTGCCCCAGGGACCACGACAAACCCCCTTTGTCACCTTTGAGATTACTCGAAAAAGAAACTAAGGTCACCAACTCATTGTTAGTGTCCCGGGGGTATATTCGAATATCATGATCGAACGTATGGGCAAGGTAACTAAACCCGAAGCTCTTCCATAGGGCTGTCTACAAAAGGGCCAGTGTCACTTCAGAAAATCTCAAACTAGGTCAAAATCTACAGGGGACTGGTGCCAAGAGGTCCTGTATCACTTTAGGAAAAGTTCAACCAAGTTAAAAATCTGCAGAGGACTGATGCCAGATGAGTCGGTGTCACTTCAAGAAAAAACCCCAATATACAATCTCTCCACTACGCTCAGTCAAGCTTTGGAGGGGTTATCTCCTCGACTCTCCTTTACGCGACCTTGTGTTTGATTCCTGTGTTATAGGAGCTTCCCGACTATACTTATACAATGGTCGGATTTGAATCTACCTAACTTAGATTTATATGTTTTTTTAATGGCCTTGGAGAGTTATCTCTTCAATCCTAATCCAAGGCCCTAACCCTAAACTTGTTTGTGAACCCTAGAAACAAAGTCTAGTACATTTTAAGTTTAGCGTTCGTTTTAGCAGTGGTTTTTACTCAAAGGGTACTAATGTTGTTTGAGACTCTTGCAAAAATGAAACTTATAAGAACACTGACATATAAAAATTTACACTAATTCTTCATTGAAAAAGAGTTTCGAAATAGAAAAAATGCATGAATAATCCTTCAAACCTTGAAATGCAATTTTTTTCTTTCCTAATGCAAAATTCACAATGCAACTTTCAAGAGAAACAAGAGAAGCAAACAAAATGATTTTCTTTCTTATTTTTATTTTGAAATGCTTTCAATATGAGAAGAAAACAAAATCCTATGCTAATATGTTTTTCTTTCTCAAATAACAATGGAAAGAAAGAAAGAGACCTAACTTAAAAAAAACTAGTTTTTTTTTTTTGTTTTTTGTTTTGTTTTCTTCTTTCTACCAAGGAAAAACTAACAAAAGATGTTAAAAGAAATAAATTTTGTTGTTTTATGTTTGGAAACTACAAAGGAAAAGACTCGAACTCAAATACAAACTCAAGTTTCAAAAATAACCACAATAGTGACCAAACAACCAAGATCTTGACTAGTCTTATAGTCATGCAATCTAAGGGATAAAAGGAAGACAAAGATGGATGAAAAAAAATGTTTTCCATTCAAATTTAAGGCCTTAACAAAATTGGTATAAATTCCAAAACCCAAAATGCAGTAGAGACCAAACGAAAGACAACAAGACTGGAAAACAAAGAGCAAGAACTTTTTAATATGATTTTCAGGTTTTTAGAGACTTAACACAACAATCAAAGACAAAAGCAAACCCAGAAGGCTCAGATTATATTGAACAACCAAACTAGATCCTCCCAAACTGAGAGAAAGGCCCAAAGACCAAAATATGACTCGGATATGCCACTGTGTACACTACCAAATAATGAACATACACTATTCAGACAAAGGAAATCACATATATACACGATTCGAGTAGAGACAAATAATGTATGGCTTAATAAAACTTGAAAAGGAAAATGTCAATCCGAGGGGAAGGTTCCACAAAGTTGGAAAAAGTTTTTGAGATGAAAAATGCTTTGAATGAAAATCCAGACAACAAGAAAATTACAAGAAACAAGACAACACAAGATACCCTAAGACCGACCGAAACTAGGAAAAAATATCCCTAGTATGCTTGTCAATTTTGTTACGAGATTTTTCCCTGTGACCTTGGGTCATGTCACAAAATAGATTGACCATATGTAAAAGATAGAACTTACTCTCACACAAAAACTTGCAATGAAATAACTACTTTAGAAGAGAGAAGAGAGAAGGTCACACTTGTATCCTATCGATTGATGTCATTCCTTGCTCTCGACCCTTGATCCGTTCATGATCTCTGCTCGTACTAATCTACAAAAAGAGATCAAGTATATGCTGCAACAAGGTAGTTATAGGATCAAGTTATACATGTAATATATATGAATTAAAATATTCAAAGCAAATTGACATACATAAGCAAATTGAACAATATTACACAAATATGGAGGGAAATATAACTCTTTTATTGAAAACGGTATAAGTGGATAGTTACAACCTGACTCTAACTACCGTCACTGCCTTGAAGCTAATTTCCAAGGCTTCTCCACTAGTCCTTCAAACATCAACTCAACAACATGTTTCTTCCTCGAATGACCCAAAAGGGATATGAACACACCCTATGGTCATATAAGAGAAATGAGTGTTGGAAAACAAGTTGCAGATAAGGAGAACACTACTCAGAGGATTAGGGAAATAAGGAAGCTTGCAAATTTGTCAACATAATCTTGCACCTAGGTTGTCTCCTCATCCATGCCCTCAATAGGTGCTTATATACCATTCTCAAGGGGTTAGGGTGGTTGTATTTCGTTGTGTACGGTCAAGGGAAGGTTAGGAATGAGCCCAATCGAAAAACCCACCTGAAAATGCAAAATATTTTTATTTTTTCACAAAATTGAGGGTATACACAGTTTGTACACTAGCAAATAACGTATGTACGCGGTTTGCACAAGGGTGAATAGTGTATGTATGCAGTTTTCACATGGGTGCGTATGCCAACAAAGTTATTGTTTTTTAGATGACATTAATAGATGAGTGTGAGATTTAAGTTTGCAAGCTAGTGAATGGACTAGGACAACTCACAAATGCAAATTTAGCGCGACAATTTGTGGTATAACAGACGTGATTCACCTCAATCATATTTTTGTGATAAAACTTATGTCCTTCCATCAACCCTTCACTATGTGTAGCTATCTATGGATATCTAGTTTCCCCTCTAGAAATAGGATTAAAATTGGATTACCTATATTTCTTGCATATATATTATGTCATTCTTTTAGTTGTTGTGTGAAAAACAAAATCATTTTAAGAAAAAACATGTGGCTTCCTCTTTCTGCAAAATTCATGCCATAACATAATGAAGATTTTTAGATAATATGGTATTTTTGTCTACTCCTTTATGCCTCCATTGATAAAATTCATGCCATAACATAATGAAGATTTTTAGATAATATGGTATTTTTGTCTACTCCTTTATACCTCCATTGATTTTATAGGCTATTATTTTGTCCCATTTTCTTTGCAATTCATGATAAAAGCACCGAATGTTGCATTTGCCTTTTGTGCTCATTATCACCGTCAAATGGTGCCTACTTGAAATTCATAACATGAAATGTTATGGAATTATGTTGTAAAAGTGGTGGATAAACGAAAATTTTTGGGCGGTTGGAGCTACTAGTGCTGGACACCTACCAACAACTCCACAAGGCTTGATAAAATTGTATAGCAGCTCGACAGGGCTCGTTAGTTTCTTCACCGGATACATACATATTTCACACCTTGAATTTTGCAAATGATGATAATGATAAATTTGCAAACCTTTACATAGTAGTTGAACTAGTATTTTCATCCCTCCCTTACTGATTATGATGATAAATAAAATTTCCATAGCAATTAGACTGACACAACTATTTACATTGAAATTCTGCAATAGAAGAAGGTTTTACATTTTGAGCTTCAGGTTCCATTTATATATTTTTGGTGAGGGAAAGACATGATTCACCCAATCGTATTTGTGTGGTCAGGATTATGTCCTTCCATGAATGCTTCACTATGCAGTAGCTATTTATGGATATCCAGTTTTCCCTCTAGAAATTGGATTAAATTTCGATGACCTATATTACTTACATATGTATTATGTCATTCTTTTAGTTGTTGAGCGAAAATCAAAAGCATTTTAAGAAAAAAAATGTGGCTTCTATTATTGTACTGTAAAGGAATAATTCATACTCACGATATAATGAAATTATATTATTGAAAGTAGATTTATCCTAGAAGTCTAAGTATGATGAAAGACGAGGACAATGAGTGAAGTTAGGGATGGAGATCACATATAGATTTATGGAGATATTCATGGAGATATTGTGGAGATTGTTATGGTATATTGGACATCTTATTATAAGCAACTCAATGATATATTATGAGGTCTCAAATATGTATTGAAGTGTGAGAGTGATGTATCATTATTGTACATTAATACAATGTGATCTTTGTGAGTATATTGTTCTTCTTATGGTTTGATTTATGATTTAATATATTTATGTTTGTTGTGCAAATTTCAACATTTGGTATGAGAGCAATGGTGAGATTTTAAGTTTAAGGGTGTGAGGTGCTCCATGGTGAATTATAATGTTGAAGTGCAGATCTATTGCAGCTTGTTAAGAAGGTAGAGGCAAGTCAGAAGTAATAAGACTTAGCAGGGTGATGATGGCTACCACTAGTAGATATAAGAGATTTAAGAAGACAATGGGTGTGTTCCATTGGGAACTCGAGATCCGGACGTGTTGAGATGTTTCCTCCTGTAGTAGATGTCCGAGAATACTCTTTTGTATTCAGCTAGAACGTCGTTTCTTCTGGTTAGATTACTTTGCCTGATAAATTACTTTTGTGCATAACTAGCAACCTAAGTAGGAGTCCTTGTCGGCACAAAGTTTCTTGATATGCCTCTCCAATCACTCTTTCCAAGTTTTTGAAGACCAATAAGAAACATGCAATGTTCCTCCTTAGTCCATGGAACCCCTTTATTCCTATCTCCTTGAGAATTGTTATGAACGAGGCCATCAAATACACAACCATCTGCAGAAGCAACAACATTAGCAACTGATTCACAAGTTTCCATAGTTGAAGTTGAGCTCAGACTGTTATTAGAGGAGGAGGTGTTGTTGGGATAGTGAAACAAATTTCCAATATTCACACTCTTCTGTATTGACCTATCAATTAGCCGAGCTCCAAACAATTTCATGCTCAAGGAAATACTATCCATCAAGTAATTTTGCTCGGTTCTGGTTAAAGACGACAGTCACTGAGTTTGAAGATGAAGTCGAGTGAAGCTAGCCGAGGTGTGGAGTGGACATTTGGAGAGGAGACAGGTCCTCAATTTTAATCATGCGACAACAATAGAGGGAAATGTATGGATGGACACTCGTTTCTTGGATTTATATGTGGATGTTTGTTCATGGTTTCTCCGTAAACCAACAATGTGTGTTGAAGACTGTTGTCTGGTGATTTGAAAAATAGATTGATGTTAGTCAGGGAGCCTGTGGAATAGGAACTCCGTTGCTGCCTCATGGGAGTGCGTTGATAGTGAGAACCAATCTCTGGAAGAAAAAATTTTGTACAACAACGTCCAGTGTCAGGTCACTCAAGGTTGCAGGATTTTGAGAGGAGATCGTTTTTCAACATTGTTGAGAGCCTATCCCAAAGAAATATGCGCTAAGTGGATTTTTGAGCACGAAAAAGGTGTCGAATGCGGTTTATAACGGTAAGTTCGAAAAAAACTGCTTGATTTCCATTAAGAGGTTTCGGAAAACAACTTGGTCCATTGCATGGAAGTTTCTGGAGGAAGCAAGGGTTATTGATCAACTTCACCATGAGAGATTGGTACATTTATTTTTATGAGATTTGGATGCCTTTCTTGGGACTGACACGGGAATAGTTGATAGTGCATGCATAATTCATTGGTGATGATATAAAAACCAAAATAAGTGCAACAATGAATCTTATATAATTTTAGTGAAGTCTCTATGGAAGCGTCTATGTGAAGTAGGTATTTTAAGAAAATTAGGGATTTTAACATTTAATATATATATATATATATATATATGTGTGTGTAGGAGATTACCAAAGTCGGTAGAAAAGGTTCATATTTAGTCATTGTTAAGTATTGTTATTGAGTTATAAGTGGCAAGGGTGCTTGAAACTTTGTTGGTGTGTAAGTCAGGTTTGAAAATGGTCGAAGTGTGTAGTAAGAATTATGAGATGTTAAGAGTTGATTATGTAATGAGGTAGTGGTAAAGTGATAGTTTTTATTAAAGTTGAAGTCAAGTCTATGAACGTTCATAGCAAATACTTGAAATAATCGTAAGGAGGTTGAGTTTAATTACAAATGATCATGATGAATAGAGAGGTTATTAAGAAGTTTTGTAAAGCTATTGATTTAAGAAATTAAAGGTGTTTGTTCGGTGTTACCCGACACCTTTATTATCATTGTATTTTGAAAGACAGGTGTATGATTGGTTGTATCTGATACCAAATTTTTTGTGTTACTTTTTGACAAGTGAGCGTGATTATAAGTGAGAGTGAATAATTAAGTTTTTAAAAATGGGGAAAGGAGGAAAAAGACTTCAAACAACTAATCGAGAAATTGAACCACTGTAACCGGACCTTGATGATGCTTTGTAAGAAATAGACACGTTACAAAAACAAAATCATTCCACAATTAACAAAGTTGCACAATTCATAACACAAAATAATGAACTTTATTATGAATTTGTTTGTTCTACTGCTCAACACATTGACACATTAGAAGAAAAGTTGACATCACTAGATAAATTTGTGGATGATATTTTTAAATTGTAGATCAAAAGGATAAAATGATAGATTCATTGCAACAAGAATTACTGGCAAAGGAAAATGTGTTGTTAGCTCTTGAAAGTGAAGTAAAACAATTAAAACAAGAGAAAGTAAAGTGTGATGCAATCCGTGATACAAGTGACTTGATTGATAGCTCTTGTGATTTGGTTGATGATAATAATGTTGATGTACATATGTCTCTCTCTTATTCTGAGACTCAAAATGATGATGATCCAAATGATGATCCCGATGACATTTCTAAAGATGACTCTCAGTGAAGGTGATGAACTAGGTTGCTTTGAAAAGTACACACAAGGTATTGGTTCAAAACTTTTGAATAAAATGGGTTTTGAAGGTAATGGTTTAGGCAAGAATTGTCAAGGTATTCAGAAGCCCATACAAATATGTGTAAAACCAATAAACTAGGGCCTTGGATATGAAGGTCAAACAAACAATGCAACTATTAAGTTTGTGAAAGCAAAAATATTGACAACATGTGAATCATCTACAAGTAGCAACATAAGCAATGAAAACATAGTTACCAACTTAACGAGAACTCTACAGAGTTCTCTTTTTTGGGGGTCCAATTTTTTACCCCATTTTTAAAAATGGTGCTATCGGTAGCATCCCCCTTCCGTTTTTAGGAGGTTTTCGATATTTTAAATTTTTTGATCCACAATGTTTCCACATTATTTTTTTAAATGCCTATTTTTCATCAATTTTCAATTCATTCTCTCTCTCTCTCTCTCTCTCTCTCTCTCTCTCTCTCTCTCTCTCTCTATATATATATATATATACAAGTATATTAAAAAATAAAAAAGTGAAATGGGGGCTTCAAACACATGGGTTTGGGGTATTTTCCTATGGTATTGGGAATTAATTATTTAATTAATGGACATGTCCCTTCATGAAGGGTTATAAAAAATTATAAAAAGAGAAAGAATTCAGAGAAAGTGTGTGTGTGAAAAATGGATTAGCAAAGATTGAATTGCGAAATCGGTTTCAGGTCATCTTGGCATTTTCGTGATAAAATTATTTCTAGGATATTTTAGACCATGAAATTTGGAAGAGATGGAGGAGAGATACTAGTGTACAATTGGTACCAATTTCATATGTTGGTGAACTACACTTTCGAAGATATTCCCTATGGAATTTAGGGTTCTTGAATGCTCCTAAAATCAGTTTCGAACAGGTCATATTGACACTTTCGCTATAACTTATGTTTTGGGATGTTTTAGACCTTGAAACTTTACTATGGCAGAGGAGAGATATTGGTGTACATGTATTACAAATTTCAAATTTTATTTCACTACACTTTCAAATATATTCCCTGTGGAAGTTAGGGTTCCTGAATGCTCCAAAACTCAATTTTGAATAGGTCATCTTGGCACATTCACTATAAATTATTTTCTCAGATGGTTCAGATCTTGAAACTTTGCAGATATAGAGGAGTGTCTGTGGTGTACATATGTTATAAAGTGTAGATGATGGTTCAATATACGTTCAAATATATTCCCTAAGGAAGTTAGGGTTCTTGAATGCCCCTGAAATCAGTTTCAAATAGGTCAGTTTAGAACATTTTCTATAACTTATTTTATGGGATGTTCCAGACCTTTCAATGTTGTAGATACGGAGATGTGATCATGGTGTACATGTGGTAAACATTTTTTATTGTGGTTCTCTATACTTTCAGAGATATTCCCTGTGGAAGTTAGGGTTCTAGAATTCTCCTTAAATTCATTTCAAATGGGTCAGCTTGGCATTTTCACTATAACTTATTTTCTGTGATTCTTCAGACTGTAAATAATTTAGAGAACATAGGAGACATACATAAGTACCTCATTTTATAATCATAATTTAAAAATTGGATATGTGGCATGTTGTAAAAGTTCATTGTTGGGAAGAGACCCAAAACAACAAGGTTTGAGAAAGTTACCATTTGGAAATTCAAATTTTGGTCAGATCTAGTAAACAAAGTAGTGAGAAGGAAGCAGTGAGTATACTTGGCATTTTCACTATAAAATAGGTCAACTTGGAATTTTCACTATAACTTGTTTTATGGGACTCTTCGGACTGTGAAAATTTCAAAGTATAGAGGAGACATACATAAGTACCTCAAGTAACAAATTAATATTATTTCTAAAATTGGATACATGGCATGATGTGCAAGTTCTTTTGGGGGAAGAGGCCCAAAAAAACAAGGTTTGAGAAATTTACCATTTAAAAATTCAAATTTTGGTTAGACCTGGTAAAGGAAGAAGTAGCGAGCATACTTGGTGAAATAAGAAGTAATTAGTAAACCTAGTAAAGGAAGAAGCAATAATCACTCCCAGTAAATGCATAAGTAGCAAATAGACTCAATGAACATTAGTGCAACTCACCTCTTGCTAAGTTGGTGCTTAGTGGTTGGGATTGGTTTCTCCAGTAGAATCATGTCTACGAAGATTTGTAACATATTTATGTCTCTTTCTAAGGTGGTGCTTAGAGGTGGGGATTAGTTTCTCTAGTTTATTGGTGTCTATGAAGATCTATAATAGATTGGTGTCTCTTGCTAAGTTGGTGCTTAGTGGTAGAGATTGGTGCCTCCGGTAGATTGATGTCTACAAATATATGTAAGAGTATTTGGTGCCCACTAGGTGTTAGTCCCTAAAGTTGCACTTGACTGCTAAAGAGAAATCTAGGGAATCATCAAGTTATTGCAATGGTTTTAATTGGTTTAATTTGATTCTGTATTGGTTGGTAGGAGGACCACGTAAATCAAGTAGGTTGAAAAAGGTAAAATTCTGAATAGATACTCTTAAATAAAAAAATGAGCAGCATTTCAAGTAGTCAAGGGAATTCATTTTGAGAGCTAACCATTCAATAGACAAAGAGGAATAAAAAGACATAGATGAATACATAAACCAACAAACTGCCAAATTCATATATTCACCAGGAAGATTTTCATATTAGAAATGTCATTTCAAATATAAAACATATACTTGAATACATAAACATAGACAGGTAATTGACAATTAGATCCTCACTGTAATTGAAGCTGAATCTTGAAGAAATTGATGCATCGCAGGAATTTCTATTGCATTCAAATGAGAGAAGAACAAAATAGAGTACAAGAAGAGCATTGTCTAAACATCATCAAAATGTATGATCATTGAGTATGAAACTTTGCAGGGCTAGAAGCCTTTTCATTAGAATCTTCAGGATTCCTCCCTTTCTAATCCACTCCACCTCTAGAGTCATTCCCCCTTGTAACTATGTACCAATAATCGATTTTATATAAAATTACATCAGCCATTAATTATTGGCTTCTAAGAAACATAATCTATGAGTTTGCAAAAACTCTGGGAATGATGCGATCGAATGCCCTTCCTGTAATTGTCTTGCCACCTATATTTAGATGTTATTCCTTCAAATATGGAGAAAATCATTAACTTGAGTTTTGGTGCAAGATCGTACTCCTCGACACTTGTTGGCACTTATCTTGACACCTATAATTACATGTGAATGAGCATTAGATTTGGTCATTCCTCATAATTGGCTACATAATTGGCTCCTTTGGAAATTTGGAACCCCAACCTGGCAGTCGACTGATTTCTGTTTTAGGTAATACTGGATGGTGGCTATTGGAAACACCATTTCATGATCCTGAATGTCCTCTCGGACCGTATATATACTCCCTATATTGTTACGGACCACAATCCCTAGTGAAACTTCAATTGGAGTATAAACTATGACAAGAAATAACTCGCTATGTCTTGAATACAATTTTAATATCGTTGGCTACAAGGGATCATGGTTGGAATTCTTTGCAGTTACAATCATTTATATAGTTAATGGTCTCCACAATAACTCAGGTTTTACACAGACCGCATCCACTGCAATGATTTCACATTAATTTAAAGAACTTAGAGATTTGATATTTGTTTGACGCTCTTGAGCACTTGGAATTTGGAAGCTCAATTTGACATCTGGGCGTTCTCTAATAAGTAATCTGCAAGCAAGAATTCACTGACAGAGAGTTGGAATGCATGGTGGTTGGAGGATGAGAAAGTACTTTGAACGCTTCCCACGAACTGTCAGTTGTTTGAAAACCATGATTCTCGACACCTGGGTGATCTTCTTAGTATTCACCATCTACACAGGCAGAAGACAAAACCCGTGATGTTGCATTTTCTCTGTCGATACCCGATTCTCAGGAATTCTCCTCCTTAGACATATTTGTATGCCTTCTCCTAGCATTTGAGTGTTTTCGTGGCTATTTGCAACTATTCTATAGTCAAACTGACCCTCCTCGTCGTTCCTTTGTGGTGTGTGCTACTCTATGACTTAGCATATGGTGTGGCTTTAACTGTCGAGGCTTGTGTATTATTGTCGATCCTAGATGTTGCTTGGAGGTGTTGATTGGCGTGTATACTTGGAGACTAAGAAAAAAACACATTATTTTTCCAAATAATAAAGCCCATATGCTTTAGATATAATAAAAACATTGATTTCCAAAACCAAATCAAACTGATTTAAAACAAAATAATTTTTTTTTTACAATATTTGGCCTTTATTGCATTTGAAGACTTGGAAAACCCAAGAGCTATTAAAAGGTGGGAAAAACATCCCACTTTGTCTATAGGAGCCAAACTAAAACCCCTAGAGTACAATCTCACTGAATTTTGATGGATGCGCTATTGGGATCTAGAACTTCCAGTAACGCCTTTAAGGCCACAATTTGATTATGAAAATAAGAGTGCTAACATTGGCTCCATGTAATGCCCATGTTTCCCCCAGTTTGTGTTGGATTTTAATGTTGTTCAATTACATTCAGTTACTTTATAAATTTACTTGAATTGAAGCATAAACCATTAACAATAGCTGCAGTAATAACCAAGATCACAAGAAGAATAACCATGCACACAGACACTAGTACAATAGAAAATGCTTATATAAAATTGATGTTATTACAATGATGAGAATTTCATATATATAGAACATATGGTGACCATCCATGAAAGGATGTGTCACTTGGATAATAAGTAACTATTTATTTACTAAGTATATTTATACGTTGTATTATAAATATTATGTCATATATATATATATGGAAGAATGTATTCCCAATGTTGTCCAAACATCTAAACTCCCTCTCAATGAGGGAGACATTCTCAACCAAGGTTGTTCACCATAGGTACACCCCCATGAGTGAATGTTAGCATGATGCTAATTGACACTTGGAAAACATCTCAAGCACCTCAAGTCCATATTATTCCTTATCATGATCAAGGAAGGACTACGTCTGGGCCCATTTATCACAAGTGCACCTTTATGATAAATTAATCCTATCTCCCTTGGTCTGCAGCCCAATCTAGGAGAAGTTATGTTCGATGCTAAAACATCAACACTCCCTCTTAGTTAGGGAAGTATCTTTCCATAGTAGTACACAACTATTGTCCAGAGACACACAGTGTTTGTCAGTAGTACACAACCACCATAGTAACAAAAGGTTTTCCACACATGGCACTTCCATGTGGACTTCTAGAGGCTACACCCTCTAGAAACACTATGGTCAACTCCCATAATGTGTGATGTCAAGGGTCAACTCCCTTGATATGTCCTCATGTGCTCTCCACATGGGATGTTGGGTTATAAGCCCAAATGCACTTATCCCTTCTTGAATAAGTGTCCTCACAGATCAACTCAACTCAATTCATAGAGGAGTACAATCCAGAGAATGTTTGTCACACATGGCACTCTCATGTGGACTTCTAGAGGCTACACTCTCTAGAAACACTAGGGTCAACTCCCATAGTGTGTGACGTCAAGGGTTAATTACCTTGACATTTCCTCATGTGATCTCCACACGAGACATTGGGCTATAAGCCCAAACCCACTTATCCATTCTCGAATAAGTGTCATCTTAGATCAATTCACTTCAGTCACAGAGGAGTATGATCTGGAGAATGTTTCAGGAAGCTGCAAACATTAACACTCCCTTTCAGTGAGGGAGACATTCTCTGCCACACCAAGTCTGTCACAGAAGTACTTGAACTTCATCTTGGTAAGGGATTTGGTAAGAACATCAACAACCTGCTCATCTGTAGGAAGGTATTTCACCAATACGGACTTCCTCTGCACCATGTCTCGGATGTAATGGTACTTGATCTCAATGTCTTTCGATTTGTCATGAAACATTGGATTATCTGAGAGCTTCACACAACTCTGGTTATCACAATGAATAACGGTGGAATCTGTCACATGTCCAAATAAATCTGCAAGGAGCTTGTGAAGCCACACTACTTCATGGATTGCCACACTTAATGCAATGTACTATGCTTATGCAGTACTCAAGGCCACAGAAGTTTGTTTCCTGCTACACCAGGAAACCATGGCAAATCCAAAAGTGAAGCAACACCCAGAGGTGCTCTTCCTGTCTACTGCACTCCCTACCCAATCAAAGTCAGTATATCCCTGCAATCTCATGTCAATACTAGAAGTATATCTCAGACCATGTACAATTGTTCCTCGCAGGTATCTCAACACATGCTTCACAACAATCCATTGTGTTTGTCTCGGTTGGCTCATAAATTGGCTAAGTGCACTGACTGCATAGAAAATATCTGGTCTAGTGTTAACCGGATACATCAATGATCCAATCAGTTGTCTGTATGGGGTTGGATCAATCTCGTCGGAATCAGAAGAAGACACACATAGTTTCTTCAGATTCATCACCATTGGTGTAGCCATGGGTTCACATTTTAGCATCCCAAATTTTTTCAATATCTCAACTGTGTACTTCCCCTGACTTAGGAAGATCTCATCAGTTCTTTGCCACACCTCTAGTCCCAAGAAGTAGTGCATCATACCAAGGCCCTTCATCTCGAACTCAGAGGCCAACGCATACTTGCATTAAATAATAAGGCTCTTTGTATCGATGAAGAATAAATCATCAACGTAGAGGACCAAAATCAAGGCCTTGCCATTAATAGTCTTGTAGTATAGGTTGGGATCAACAACACTTTTATTGAAGCCCAAACTCATCAGGTGTCCATCAATTTTCGCATACCAAGCTCAAGGTGCCTGCTTGAGTCCATACAGGGCCTTCTTCAACCTACACACATGAGACTCCTTCTCATGTATGAAAAAACCATCTGGTTGCTCGATGTATATTTCTTCTTCAATCTCTCCATTGAGAAAGTTTGTCTTCACATCCATTTGATGTAGTTTCTAACCCATGGATGCTGCGAGGGAAATAATCGTCCGGATAGAAGTGTATCGAGCAACGGGAGCAAATGTCTCCTCATAATCTATTCCCTCCACCTGATAGAATCCTCTAGCAACAAATCTTTCTTTGTGCTTCTCGATGCTTCCGTTAGCTATATGTTTGATCTTATAGATCCATTTGGAAGTCACTACAGACTTCCTTTCAGGTCTCGGAACAATATCCCACACATCATTCTTCATGATGGACTGATACTCCTCCATCATGGCATCTCTCTATACTGGTTGACTAGATGCCTCTTCATAACATGAAGGCTTAGAATCAATGATGTGACTCATAGCTGCAGTATAGCACGAATATCTCTGAGGTCTCTTGCTCTCTCGGAAGGTACCATGAGGAGTTGCATGTCCTTCTGCCTCCTGCAGAGTCTGACAAGCCCATGTAGGTCTCTTCTGACCTACTACAATATCTCTCGGAACATCAACTGGAGGTACAGGATGAATGGGATCAATAGGCTCAACTGTCTCCCTCTAAACTGTTGGAGGGTGAGGGGGAGAATGAACCATCTCTTCTTCTTTCTCACTATCAATATCCATGTGATATCCTTTATATCTCATGAAGGCTACCTCCTCCTCAAAGGTAACATCTCTGCTCACTTCAATTTGTCTCTGACTAGGGATGTAGATTTGGTATGCCTTCGAAGACTCATTGTACCCCACAAATGTACCCTTTCTTCCTGAAGGGTCTAGCTTGGTCCTTTTCTCTTTAGGTGTAAGAATGTATAGTGGACACCCAAATATCCTGAAGTGTCCAACCTCTGGCTTCACTCCGGTGAAGGCCTCCTCGGGAGTCATGTTCCTTACAGTCTTATGAGGACTTCTGTTCTGAACATACACTACAGTCATGGATGCTTTTTCCCACAAAAACATAGGTAAATGTTGATCATGAATCATTGCCTTGACTGCCTCGATAATAGATCTGTTCTTCCTCTCTGCAACCCCATTTTTTTTAGGGTTGTAAGGAATAGTGTACTCCCTCTTGATCCCTACCTCAATGCAGAAATCATTGAAATACTGGGAGATGTATTCTCCTCCATTATCTGATCCCAACACTTTAATCTTCTTTTCGGTCAGGTTTTTGACCTGTGCTTTGTACTCCTTAAATCTAGCAAGGACTCCATCCTTGGTCTTCAATAATTAAATCCAAGTCTTCCGAGAGTGGTCATCAATGAAGATCACATAGTATAGGTATCCACTTAAGGAAGAAACTATCATGGGTTCACATAAATCTATATGAACCAAGTCTAAGATCCCCTTGGATCTACTATCGTTGCTCTAAAAGGACCTCTCGGCATTCTTTCCAAGAGCACAACCTCTGCAAATGCCATTGTTTTCAACATGGATCTTTGGAAGGCCTGTCACCATCTTCCCCAGAGTGGGAAAAGCTCTATAATGTAAATGTGCAAGTCTCCTATGCCATATTTCACTCAAACTAATAGAATCATGTATTAGGGCCTAAACTAGTCGAGTAGTCAATCTGTACAATCTGTCCTCTCGAACACCAATCACCCGAGAAAAATACATACTAGAGTTCTTGTTCCATGCAAGAAATTTTCCATCAGAGAAAGCAACCTTGTGGCCTTTGTTCTCTAAGGATGAAATAGAGACAAGGTTCCTTCTCATCCCAGGTACAAATAATACATCGCTCAAATGGAATGGGGTGCCAGAATCCAATTGTAAGGAGGTGAATCCAACTCCCTTCATAGTATATCTTGCATCATCACCAAGTACAACATGCAAATGAGATTCTTTATCTACTAGATCTGTAAGGTGCTCTCTGTATCCAGTCATATGTCTGGAATCACCATTGTCAATCAACCAAACATCATTACTAGTAGGAACCATACTTGAGAGGGATGAAATGAAGAAGAACTCTTCATCGTTCATGCTTTCTTTCCTTGAATTCCTCTGAGGTGGTTCTAAATCAACATTAGCAGTGGAAGCATGTTGCTTTCCTTTATTCCATGTAGGACAATTTTTAGCATAGTGGCCATACTTGTCACATCTGAAGCACTGAAACTTTGGCATGTCCGTCTTTTTGTGCTCAAAAGTTGGTGTTGACTTCCTTCCTTGAAAGGTTTTGTCGAAACCTCTTCTTTTTCCTTTTCTTTTCCTTGCACGAGTGGAAAGGGATTGATTTTCATCATGATGGGAATATTGCATGCCTCTAGCTGCAAGTCTAGTCTCCTCTTGAGTACAGTCTGCCCATAAACGATCAAACTTGGGAAATTTGGATCTTCCACTAATACTTTGAATGAATGGCTCCCAATGGCTTGGAAGACCATTAAGGGTAATCATGACAAGTTCTCTATCAGATATGATTTCACCAATAGCACCCAACTGACCTTTGGTCTCTGAAATATTCATGAAGAAGGTGGCAACTGTATTAGACTTCGTCATCTTGAGATTTTGAAGCTGTTGTCTCAAGACAAGTACTCTATTGGTGTTGTTACTCTCAAACAACTTCTTCAAGGCGTCGTACATCTACTTAGTTGTCTTCAAGTTGGAGATGTGAGGGATTAAATGGTCTCTCACAGAATAGATGATGATTTTTCTGGCTGTTGCATCATTCTTCCTCCATTGTGATTTTTCTGCATCATCAGCTGATTTTGGTACAACTTCTTCAATGCACTTCATTAGTTTACTCTCTTCTAGAGTGATGAGAAATCTATATTTCCAAGAACTGAAGTTGGTTTTTCCATCAAGCCTATCTTCCACCAATATACGGTTCACCATGGTTGTTGAAAGAGTGCAGAAATTTTAGCTTGAGTTGCAGTTGCAACAAAACAATGAATTGTAGAAAAGGTACGACGAGTTGTTGTAGAAGGTCAATGCATGTGCAATAGTCTTCTTTCAATAACAATCCTCTGACACCATGTTGTATTTTAATGTTGTTCAATTACATTTAGTTACTTTATAAATTTATTTGAACTGAAGCATAAACCATGAATAATAGCAGTAGTAATAACCAAGATCACAAGAAGAATAACCATGCACAGAGACACGAGTACAATAGAAAATGCTTATATTAAATTGATATTATTACAATGATGAGAGTTTCATATATATAGAACATATGGTGACCATCCATGAAAGGATGTCTCACTTGGATAATAAGTAACTATTTATTTACTAAGTATATTTATACGGTGTATTATAAAT
>CBVK0100154842.1:0-26681 GCA_900067695.1 Picea abies
GAAACAACAAGGAGATTATCTAGGATGTGAAAACTCAATTGTCCTCTAAATTTGACATGAAGGATATTGGTGCTTCAAATTTCATTTTGGGCATGGAAATTAAAAGAGATCAAAAAAGGAGGAAACTCTGGTTAAATCAGAGAAAATATGTCGAAACAATATTGTAGAGGTTTAATATGTAGGAATTTATACCAGTCAAGGTTCCTATTCTTGTTGGTGTAAAGTTATCTGCGGATCAGTGTCCCAAGACACATGAAGAAGAGGAGGACATGTCTCATGTTCCATATGCGAGTGCAGTTGGTAGTTTGATGTATGTAATGGTCTGTACTAGACTGAACATTGCACATGCAGTGGGAGTTTTGAGCAGGTATATGTCAAAACCAGAGAAGGAGCATTGGATAGTAGTAAAAAGGGTTTTCAGGTATTTACGTGGAACTACTAGCTATGGATTGTGTTACGAAGGAAGACTGGGATTGGACAGAGTGGTCGATATACATGGCTTTGTGGATGCAGACTGGGCTGGAGATTTGGATCATAGGAGATCTACAAGCGGGTATGTGTTTAACCTGTTTGGAGGAGCAATAAGTTAGATGAGAAAAAGACAGGTTGTAGTGGCACTTTCAACTACAGAATCTGAATACATGCCAGCCACTCATAAAAGTAAGGAAGTAGTATGGTTACAAAGATTGTGTTCAAGTATTGGGTTGGTACAAGTATGGTTTTCTATTTCCAGTTAAGGAATTAGGGTTTTGGACTAATCCAGGTCATTGGGTTAGGGTTTTGGATGTCACTGGCTCCTATATGTATATTGTATTGTCAACAATGTAACACAATGAATGAATATAGAATATGTTGGTCTTCCCGGTTTGGGTTTCCAGGAGAAAAATCTCTGTGTAATGTTTGTATTTGCCATTGTATCTTTTTTGTTCTTTTCTGAATATCTGTTTGCAGTAGATATTGTACAAGGTTAGGATTTACACATAATGGTATGAAGTATATGTTTGGAAAAACAAGTTTAAATGTCAGAAAAAGAAAGTGGTTAGAGTTCCTCAATGAGTATGAATTTGATATAAATCATATCGGAGGAATGGAGAACAAGGTGGTTGACGCACTCAGCAGAAGGGTGCATGAGATGCATGATACAACCGTTAGCATGTACCAGATAGATTTTTTCGACATAATTCTTGGCTCTTAGAAGACAATTATCACATTCAAAAAGCAATATTATTGGCCAGGTATGAAAAAGGAGGCTGTCGATTTTATTGTTAGATCCCTTGAATGTCAAAAGGTTAAGGTTGAGCACAAACATCCAAATGGTTTGCTAGAGGCCCATTCCTGAGTGGAAGTGTGAGGTCGTGACCATGGATTTCATTACTAAGTTTCCTAGGAATGATAAGCAACATGAATCTATTATGGTGGTGGTGGACAAGCTTACTAAAGTTGCCCATTTTATTCCGGTGAAGTCAGCGCACAGGGCAGGCAACATTGTTGAAATATACATGCAAGAAATTGCTAAGTTACATGGTGTGCCTAAGAAAATTGTGTCTGACAGAGATTCCAAGTTCTCCTCGAACTTTTTGAAAGGGATATTCAAAGAATTTGGGACAAATATGAATTTTAGCACAACATATCACCCTGAGACTGATGGTCAAACAGAAAGAGTAAATCGGGTGATTGAAGATATGCTCAGGATGTATGTGATGGATAAACCATCAAAATGGGAAGACTGCCTTCACTTGGTAGAGTTTGCTTACAACAATGGGTATCAAGCATCTTTAAAGATGAGCCCATTTGAAGCACTTTATGGTAGAAGGTGAAACATGCCAGTGAGTTGAGACAACCCAACAGGTCGTGCAGTGGTTGGGTCAGATCTACTCCGAGAATTGGAAAAGCAGATGGTAAAGATAAGGCATAATTTAAAGATTACCCAACACAAACAGAAAAGATGCGCAAATAAAGGCAAAACCCACAAAGAGTTTAAAGTGGACGATCATGTGTTCTTGAAGGTGAAAGCGAGATGCAATTCCCTGAAGTTGGGGAATTGTTCCAAGTTGACAGTGTGCTATTGTGGGCTATTTGAAATCCTAGAGAGGATTGGTCATGTTGCATATATGCTTGCATTTCTTGCATATTTCTATATTTATAATGTTTTTCATGTGTCATTGTTTAAAAACTATGTACTTGATGTTAATCACATTATTGATTGGCATGTGATTCAGGTGGAGCCATAAAGCGATTTTCAAGTGCAATCGGTTTGCATATTGGATCGAAAAATCAAACAGCTCAGGAATTGAGCCATGGAGTTGGTAAAGATCCAATGGACCTGGTACAATCCTAAGGATGCAACCTAGAAGCGAGAAGATGCTATACGAGCAGAGTATCCTCATCTTTTTGAAGATTTTTGAAATTTCGTATGTAAATGTGCATATGATGCACTGAGGACAATGCATAAATAGGGGAAAGGGGAATGTAATTTCCCTAATCCATACCCTTTGTCATTATACATATAGGCTGGTGAGTCGTTGACTATATATATATATATATATATATTGAGGCTAGAGAGCATGTGTGATTATGAGGTTAGTGAGTCGAGATGCAGATAGGCCAGAGCGCCTATCCATGTAAATGTAATCATACTCAGTATTAATATAATATTACATCATCGCGTGCAGAAAGACTTAGATGAAAAGACATGGGGGGATGACTCCACTGAAAAAGGGAAAAGGGGGAGAGACTTAAGTCTTGAGGAATATTTTATAATATTTCCGAAAAAGTGTAATGTTGGATAATTATTTTTATCCTAAGTTCCTGAGGGTAGGGAACAAGTCACCAAGTGGCTTAAGCTACTTCTGAAGGTGACAGGTTTTGAGTTGAAGGCATGCAATATATATTGTTGGCCTTAGTGTATTTTGGGCATTATTAAGATGATTCAAAAGTTTATTCAGGTTTGCAGGCTCTCGTGAGCATAAGGGGTTCGGACTGTATGGAAAATTTGATTATTACCTTATCTAAACAGAGAAGCTTGTAAGGAGTTGTGGTGTTGTAATCAAAGTTTTACTATCTAAGTGATGGGTTTCCAAGCCCATGAGTAATATCTTTGGGTGAGATATTTGTTGTTGAAGAAGTGGTTTTTCAGGCCCGTGAGCATACAATCTAGGTGAGAGTATTGCTAAGAATTGTTCCTTGGTGCACTGGACATTAGTCACAGGGCTCTGATACTTCTTGGTTGGCCTATTGTTGGTAACCCTAGAAGGGAAGTGGGGTACTCGAAGAACCGTTGAGCAGAGAAAGGGCACACTTCCTTGGGTGTGACAGGTGCATGGGGAATGAAATATTGTAAGCTAGTTGGAGCGGTGGGCACCTTCGACTGAGAAATTCTATTGAGTTTCGGACCTTATCCTGTCACTAGGAACCCTTTTCCATGGTGGAGTTAAGACCCAACTCGGGGATGACCTGTTGTTGAAGGCTTATGAGCAACAGAGTCTATGGCTTGGAGGAACGTCTGAGTTATGTGTGTGGTTGGTGATTTTCATAAAAGATAAGTGTATTTATATGCTAGTCTTGTTTACTGTGTGCTTATTTAGGTTTGACATGGGTTTATTATGGTATGTTGTCGCATATAAGTAATTGTTGCTAATTTGTTTGATGTTGCTTGTGCATGTAAGTATGGTGCTTATAGTCTGTATTATAGTTGTGCCTGAGTATGACAGATGTTGATAATTTTCCTGTAAGTTAACCTTATGATTTTGGTATGAGCCTTCTAGGAATGTTGAATAGTCGTGCGCATAGAGAACACTCTGTGTGCACTAGAGGTTGGATTTGCTTGTGCTCACTAGGAAGCAGTCTACCCGCACAAGGAGAATAGATTTGGTGTGTGATGCTAGGATGGTTGTTGTGCATGGTAGTGTTGTGTTATTAGTACACTATTGTATAGTGGTTTGAGTTACTTTCGCTGCTTAAAGATGTGTTAAAAGGAGAAAGTTGTTTTCATTGTTATAAGTTGTGTGGCACAACTCAAGCTTGGGTTGAGCATGTTATTTCAAGTGATACTTTTTGGACTTATTTTAGAGTAGAATCTGGGCAATGTATTTTTGGAGTAGCATTGCTCAATAGAAAGTTGGGTAAGGTTATAGTCTGGTATCATAGAAGGAGTTGTAGTAGTGGGACCTAGCGTGGGTGGTTGGGGATGTTACAGTCTGGTATCAGACCAAGAGTTGTAGTAGCGAACCCGGCCTAGGTGGATGGGGATATTACAGTCTGGCATCAGAGCTATGGGTTCAACATTGGACTTGTAGGGGCCAAAAATCAGCATGAAATAGACTTGTGCGCTAAGTATTAGTGTCACATAGTGCAGGGTTTATTGTGCTCGAAAAACTATTGATGTGTGGTGTAGAGTTGTGATTTGCACAAATTATGAATGCGCAGATGTGCGCATTAAATGTTAGGTATTGAAGGGTTCAACATTGGACTGTGTAGTAAACAAGGGTGCACGGGCATTAGCCCTGAAGTTTTGGGTTGCATGGAACAAATTTGTGGTGCATGAGTAATATTGATACATGGTGTGCATGTTAAATTTTGACATCATGCATTGGGGTGTGTTGAATACCAGTGCACGCATGGGCTTCAGAATAAAGGATTTTGACAAGATGGTGCATAGTTTTCATGAAGTTGTCTCATGAATTTGGCAAGATTACTTCAATGTCAAATTGATGCAAAGCCTTGGCAGAATAGAAAATAAAATGGATAAAGAGACAGAGTCAAGTAGGTCAATAATTCATGGGTATCATGATGAGAAAATAAGAGAAGAAAGAAGTGTTGGTGGGCATCGTCACCACTCGCCAAGGAATTCATTTAGGAAAGCATGTAGTAGCTCAATTCCATATCATGTCTGAAAGTATAAAAGAAGGACTAGGGTAGACGAGCTACAGGGAGAAATGAATAAGATCAAACCTCCTACCTGTGATGGGGAGCATAAGAAGGATGAAGAAAGTATACATGTCAATAATCAATATACATCTCAAGGGAAGTAAGTTTTAGGTTGGGGGAGGATGTTGTCAATAATGACCATAATGGACAAAATGAACAAGAATTCTCTTGGGGTTTTGGACATGCTACTAATAATGAAGCAAAAGCATTGGTAGCCTTGCAACAATTAATTGCATTCATAGAAAAAGGAGTTAGAAAGGCCACAGTTATTGGTGACTCATTCATGATTATGCATCCCTCATCCACCAAACTATCCCTTCCAATGTAAAGCTATTGAGAATTTGTCAAAGAACCCTCTTGATAATTTATAAATTCGAGCATATTGAGATATTTTGTGTTCTAAGAAGCTTCAAGATGGAAGTCGACAAAAAGGCCACTTTGCAGACTTGTTTATAAGAAGAGGTTTATAAGATAGAAGAGGGATCGACCAACCATAGTGCCATCCTCCTACTCCCATGATGTGTGATCAATTTATGAAGACAAGGATGCCCTACAACACTTGTCTCATTAGAGAAGTTAGAATTAAAAGGCAATTAAGACAATCTTATCACCCCTTATGTCGCATACCAACTACTCCAACAGGCATCCTAAAGAACTATATGATGGAGGCATCATGTGTGTGGGATTTCTTAGGTTTCTTATGAATTATTCCAATCCCTCCATGAATTCATTGGCATGCCTAGTGAGATTGATAATAGGGTATAACGGCCTCTTCCATAACTATGATTCCCTCTCTCTACATGAAAAGTATCTGACAATCTATATAGGTTAGGAGAAGCCATGACACACTTCCATTGTTGCAATAATCATTGTGTCCTCTGCAGGTTGAAGGATTTGTAAAGGAAGCTGAGAATTATGAGAGGGAGGTAGCAGAGGCTCATTGCAACATGATAAATTTGACCCTCTGATGTAATAGGTGGAAATATGGGTTTGAGAAGCAAAATATGGAAGCAAACATAGCAAGAGATTAATGTGAAATTAGTGAAACAAAACATATCCTGGGTCTAAGGGAGTGGGAATAAGAAACAACGTACTTCATATATATTTACAGAGGGAAAAAATTGGAGATGAACTCCTAATTATCGTCTATGGAATCTCTAGTAGGACGAATTTTGTCCCAACTCAACCTAGACTTAGAGGTGATGATCTCGTCATCCCCCCTAACATAATAAAAACCATGGGCTCTCTTTCTTCTACAACCTTTTTACATTTTAATGAAGCATTTGATTCTCAACACACCCACCATTTGGAGCTAATGAACACTTTTGTAGATGTGCTCCATGCAACCATGGATGTCAATGCCAACATGGTGCACTTGGAGAATGAAGGACTAGAGTCTCAAGTGGATAAAGAAACTAAATCCTAACCTAGGCATGATTCTATCTAGTTTACTTTTAGAATTTTTTTATATTTTTTCATAGTTTAGTATTGTTATTTCAGTTTGTAAGGAAGTATACCTTCTAAAATTTATATAGATAGTGCTTGAAATTTTTTGGCCAGTAAGCCCTTAATTTTGGAACTTTGAACAAGTCAATGGATAAAAAACAAAAGTTTGTTATAATGATGTATGGTTTGGCCACAATTCTTTTTTAATATGAAAGATAATTGTTGTGAAAGAAAATAAAAATCAATATACATCTCAACAGTCAATATACATGTCAATTATTGCTAGGTATGGCACTAGACTGAGAGGTATCAACACCTTAACTGCATAAGAATGAAATTGTGCATTGATACAAATCTTCGGGAGATAAATGAGACAATAATATTACATCAACAATAGGAATAATAATTGTTCTGATAGGTGGAGGAGTAAGTGGACCTGTCGCTAGTGTAGTGTATGAAGTAATACGTGTATCAATAGGTGGAGTAGTGGGTGGAACAATAGCTAGAGTGATCCAGATTCTATGAGCAGAAAAAAATGACTACAGATTATTAACAGGTTCTTAACACAAAATAATAGAGATAGAGTAAAATTGGTTTTATATTCAATAAGGAAATAAGCTGAAACTGTAAAATGCAGCGGAAACAAGCTTGCTGGAATGGTGGCGACATATCTCTGAGAAGAGATGTGAAGGTTGTGCTCATTCGCAAGAAGATGATTACAATGAAGCTCTAAAGGCCTTTTTACAATAAACAAGAATGCCAAAAACCCTAGACATCCAAAAACCTAACCCTAGGAGATGAAGCGCCAAAAGTCATCTAGACCACGTTTCAGTAAGTCAGTACATCAACTTCCCGGGGTCGTAACTTTTGCATATGATCTCTGTTTTAGGTGTGTGATAGCTGATGCAGGAGCATCGTTGGCAAGTGCGCAGAGGTGGGACCACCCAACATGTGAGAGTTCCTTCGGAACTTCAACGTGAGCAGTCACAAGCATTTTCGGGATCCACCTCCACACAACGCCGAAATTCACCTTCAGAGGCATGCTTGAACCGGTGTCGGGTTTTTTCCCTTTGAAGCAAGTTTTTGAAATTGTAAGCAGAGCAGAAGTTTCCACTTCGGCTCCGGAATATGACTAGACTAAGATAGCGTAGGATAAGGTTTAGAGTAGGCAAGTAGCAGGAAAAAAAAACCTAGGAACATTTGGAGTTATGAAAAAGTTTGTAAGCCCAGTTAGCGGCAAGAAGAAGAAAAAAAGAGAAGGAAGAGAGGAGAGAGTTGTAATACAGAAAAGTCATCTGTAAGAGAACTGTGAGTGAACAGAAGATCTCAGTTTTTGGAGCTACTATGTTTTGTATGTATTTAGTAGCCAGTGGGCACTTATGAATAGAACATAATGGAAAATTGATCCAAATGTGTTATGCTTGGGTTGTGTGTATTTTCCTGTTATTTTCTGTTTTGTAAACAAGTGAATGGAACTGTGAGTTGTCCCCAGTTTCAATTGTTTCTCTTCGTTAGGAGCTCTGCAAGGTGTGCATCGAGCCAGAGAGAAATGCTGTGGAATTTTTTTCTCTTCATTAGGAACTCTGCAAGGTGTGAATCGAGCCAGAGAGAAAACGTCGTGGATCTGAGCTATCGAACTCCCTCAGACGCAAGGAGTGCGCGGGAGTCGGAGTCTAAACTAGACAAAGTTCAAGAGGGATAACA
Organism: Picea abies; assembly: GCA_900067695.1. Lineage (NCBI taxonomy): Eukaryota > Viridiplantae > Streptophyta > Pinopsida > Pinales > Pinaceae > Picea > Picea abies. The sequence goes on from CBVK0100154842.1 coordinate 8,077, forward strand.
TTTCAGGAGTGTTGTCAGGATTCAGGAACCCATTCTCTGCGAGGAGCGAAGACCGAGTCTTCACAGACTTAGAAAATATTCTAAGTCGAAGTTGAGTAAAATCTCAGGAGGAAGAACGCTGTCGAGCGTTGGACCACAATGGAAATCCCCGCAGACCGTCCGATTGAAGGGAGGAGCACAGGCCTTAACCCTGTATAAATCCAAGAGGATAATTCAGAGATCTGAACGGATGGTGCAGAATCCTCGAGAAGGAGCATCGAAACCTCACAGGCTGTTGGATTAGGAGGAGCTGTGAGGAGGTTAGCGGCGAGAGTTTCTCAACGTTCATTTTGGGGTTTCAGGGACCGTGAGTTGGAAAGATAGGAGATCTTGTCTTTCAGGATCCCAGATCACGAAATAACAAATCGACCAGGACCATCGATCGCAAGGATTGTCATGAGCTGTCAATCGGGCGCAGAGGAATTTCAGGTCATTTCGGTTTTTCGGCGACCGGAAACTCCAAAGAGCAGGGACACTCCTTGTATCTTGATTTCGTGAAATGCAAAATCCTGAAAAAGAATAGGTGTCAGGTATTTTGGCTTTTCAACGACCGGAGACCCTAAGGTGCAAGGATATCCCTTACATCCAGATTTCGCGAAACGTGAAATCCAAAAGGAGCAAGTGCCGGGCCATTTCAACAATTCGGCTTCCGGAGGTTCGAGAGATCAGAAGACGGGACACTTTTGACTAAGGAAGTCTCAATCCCCGATAAGCACCTTTTTTACTTGGCACTTGGTCATGGCCCTTGGTTGCGCGCTATGGGAGTGCACGCTTGGCGCCCGAAAAAGCCAACTAAGCATTCGTAAGGGACCTGTGTAATTATCCGAAGGGTTCCAGTTCGAAACTAGAAGAGCCATTTCGGCTCTTGAAGCAGAAGATCGTGACCGAGAGGTCATGCAGCCCTTAGGAGGGATAGGGGGTCTGCATTAGGTGGTATCAAAGCACATTTTTCGTCTACATATTTCAGGCGAAGGAGGAAAAAGAAGGAGACAGAAAACTCGGAACTATACTCTGTGTGTGACAGACAGTCAACACAATGCCGCCAAGAAGACGAGATCTGCCTTTAGCCAACCGTGTTGTAGAAAGGGAGATGCAAGAATTTTGCACCCGAATGGAAGCAATGGAAGCAGCACAGAGAAGAGCACCTAACGTTGGGGATGTCAGTGATGCAGAAAGTGAAGAGGCTGAGGTTGAAGAAGCTGCAAGAGAGGATGTTGCAGAGGAACGTTTGTTGCGAGTAGTTGTCAGATTGGGAGGCAGAGCTAAGATAGAGGTCCCCATGTATGAGGGAAATCTAGATGATGAAGAACTGTTGGACTGGATAAGGTCCATGGACAAACACTTCGACTATGAATATGTCGATGAGGAAAAGAAGGTGAAGCAGGCAATCACCAGGCTAAAAGGGCATGTAGCACTGTGGTGGGATGAACTGCAAGCTAAGTGGAGAAGTAAAGGAAAACAGAGGATTAAGAGTTGGGATAGGATGGTAGCCAATTGAAGGCTAAGTTCATACCCAAGGACTACCAGATCAATCTGTTCAGGAAGCAACAGAACCTGAGACAGAAAGGAATGACAATCAAGGAGTACACCGAGGAGTTTTATAGGTTGAACATCAGAATTGGACAAAGGGAGAGAGACGAAGAAAAATTTGCCAGATATATAAATGGCTTGAGATATGAAGTCCAGGACGAGCTTAGCATGATGTCAGTAAGGATTGTGGAAGATGCTTATCAGTATGCGCCAAAGGCAGAGGAGAAGCTCGCCAGAAAACAGAACCAGGGAGGAAGAGGTAAAGGCTCGATCCCAAGAAAAAGTAAGGGATTTAACTGTGACAGAGCACATCAATCTAAGGATGAGGCTAACAAACCACACAATCACTCAGAATGAGGATGAATTTCATGAGGAAGACAGAGCGGTAGAAGAAACTCTTCTAGAGGAAGAGTCAGAGGAGGATTAAGGTGTTATAACTACATAAAGATAGGGCACATGTCTTGGGAATGTCCTAAGAAGAAGAAAGAAGGAGGAGAAGGTCACATTTCAGAATCAAGGCAAAGACATGTTGAAGCAGAAGGGGCAGAGGATGGAGCATCCCTCATGTTGAGAAAAGTTCTCTTAAAACCAGAGGCAGAGATTGAGAAGCCAGTGCAGAGAAACAGTCTCTTCAGGATAGCTTGCAAGACTAAGGATAAAGTATGCAAGGTAATCATTGACAGTGGGAGTACTGACAACCTAGTATCCACAGAGATGGTGGAGAAATTGGAGCTGAAGACAACTGCACATCTGAGTCCATACAAAGTCTCATGGCTGCAAAAAGGACACCGGGTAACAATCGCTAAACAATGGCTGGTTGAAATTAAAATAGGAGGATATAAAGATGAAATCCTATGTGATGTAATTCCCATGGACGTGTGTCACATTTTGTTGGGAAGACCCTGGCAGTTTGATAGAAATTTCATTCATGATGGGAGAAAAAATACATATACATTGGAAAAGAATGGTAAGATGCATATGTTGCTTCCAATGGAGGAGAAGAGAGCGAAAGAGGAAACCAGCACAAGCATACTTCTCATGAGCAGGAAAGAACTCCTGAAAGAAGTCAAGGAAGAAGAGGAGATGCAATTCACTTTGGTGAGGAAGCCTAGAGTCATACTTACAAGTACATTAGTGGATGACCTACCTGAAGAAGTTCAGGAGCTGCTGGATAATTTTGTTGATATAGTGGTGGATGAGCTGCCAAACTCATTGCCACCCATCAGGAGTATCAGTCACCATATCGAATTGATACCAGGAGCAAGTCTGCCAAACAAGGTAGCTTACAGATTAACACCTCGAGAAAATGAGGAGGTGAAGAACCAAGTCCAAGAGTTGTTGGATAAGGGTTTGGTCAGAGGAAGTTTGAGCCCATGCGTAGTACCAACTATGTTAAGCCCAAAGAAAGATGGAGGATGGAGAATGTGCACAGAATCAAGAGCCATCAACAAGATCACCATCAGGTACAAATTCCCTTTACCAAGAATGGATGAATTAATGGATTGCTTAAGTGGAGAAAATTTCTTTTCCAAGATAGATCTGAAAAGTGGATATCACTAGATCGGGATGAGAGAAGGTGATGAATGGAAAACAACCTTTAAGACGAATGAAGGTCTGTATGAGTGGCTAGTTATGCCATTTGTCTTAACGAATGCCCCAAGCACTTTTATGAGGCTGATGAATGAAATTATAAAAGATTTCATTTTCAAGTTTGTGGTTGTATATCTGGATGATATACTGGTCTTTAGAAAGACTAAAGAGGAGCATTTGAGGCACCTAATGCTAGTAATGAGAAGGCTACAGCAGGATAAGTTGTTGATCAATTTCAAGAAGTCCTCTTTTATGAAGACAGAACTCATTTATTTGGGTTTCATGATCTCTTCGAATGAACTGAAGATGGATCCAGAGAAGGTGAAAGCGATCAGAGAATGGTCGTCAAGCATGTTCGAGGTAAGGAGATTTCATGGTTTAGCAAGTTTTAATAGAAATTTCATTGAGACTTCAGTGGGATTTGTGCACCAATGATGGATACAGTGAAGAAGCGGCACAAGTCATTTAAATGGACAAAGGAGGCTAAAAAGAGCTTCAATATACTGAAGAAGAAGATAACAAAATGACCAATTCTGGTCTTTCCGAATTTCGAAAAGACATTACAGGTAAGATGTGACGCAAGTGGAGTTGCAATAGGATCAGTTCTTAGTCAGGACAATCAACCCATTGCCTATTTCAGCGAGAAGATGAATGAGACTAAGAGGAAATACTCCACATATGACAAGGAGTTCTATGCTATAATTCAAGCATTGAAGAAATGGAGGCATTATCTTGTCCCGCAAGAGTTTGTCTTGTACAACGATAAGCAAGATTTACAATTCATAACCCGATAAGAAAAATTGAATCAGAGACATGCAAAATGGGTTGAATTTATGCAAAATTTCACTTTTGTCATAAAACATATTGTTGGGAATACTAACAAGGTTGTTGATGCGTTAAGCGGGAGATGTTTAATTCTGCAGGAATTCCAGGTGAAGACCTTGGGGTTTGAACACCTTAAGGATATGTATTGTGATGATACAGATTTCAAAGAGGCCTACGAACCATGTACAAGTCATGAAATGAGAGATAGAAGTCAGTGGACAGAGTATATGGTTCAGGAAGGATTGTTGTTCAGAGGAAATCATATGTGCATACCAAGATGCTCAATGAGGGATAATCTTCTAAAGGAGAAGCATAGTGGAGGATTGGCTGGACACTTCGGCCATGATAAAACATTTGCACAGCTGAGCAACTCGTACTATTGGCCAAGTATGAGAACAGATGTGATAAAGTTGGTGAACAAATGTAGAATTTGCCAACATGCAAAGGGGAAAAGACAGAACATTGGATTGTATCAACCATTGCCAATACCAGAGAGGCCTTGGGATGCAATAAGCATGGATTTTATGTTGGGATTGCCGAGAACACAAAGGGGATTTGACTCCATATTTGTGGTGGTGGATAGATTTTCAAATATGGCACATTTCATCCCATGCCAAAAGACCAGTGATGCAACACATGTTGCAAATTTGTTTTTCAGAGAAGTTGTGAGACTTCACGGCCTACCCAGGAGCATTGTCTCAGACATAGACACAAAATTTGTTGGTCACTTTTGGAGGACGTTGTGGAAGAAGATGGGTACAGATTTATCCTTCAGCTTGGCTTATCACCCTCAGACAGATGGGTAGACTGAGGTGGTAAATAGAAGTTTGGGAAACTTATTGAGAAGCCTGGTTACTGAACACCATAACCAACGGGATCAGATTCTGCCACAAGCAGAATTTGCATACAATGACTCACCAAACAGAAGCACTGGAAGGAGCCCATTCCAAATACTCTATGGAATGCAACCCAGGGGAGTGTCTGAGTTAAGGGACTTGGAACAGGGAGAGATCAGAAGCACTGGAGTAGAGGATTTTGCTACTAAGATGCAGAGACTCCATAGTCAGATCAAAGAACAATTACGGAGCTCTAACTAGAAATACAAGCACAGAGCTGATCGTCATCACGGGGAACTTCAATTTGAAGTGGGAGATCAGGTTTTAGCACATCTCAGGAAGGAAAGATTCCCTAGGGGAACATATAACAAATTGAAGATGAAGAAGATAGGGACCTATAAGATCTTAAGGAAGTTCAATGCAAACGCCTATGAGATCGAACTGCAAGATGGTGTGGGCATTTCACCCATATTCAATGTTTCACACCTGTATCCTTATAGAAAAGACGACACAAAAGGATCAAAAGATCAAGGAAAGATTCAGTGGGAGAAGCAAATGCCTGTGGCAGAGAAGCTACAGATGGAGAAGATTTTGGATGAGAGGATTGGCAAGAAGACCAGGAGGAAGACTTATTTTGAGTATCTGGTCAAATGGAAGGGACGCCCAATAGAAGACGCCAGTTGGGAAAACGAAGTTGCTATCCAGAAGCAGGGAAAGTATGTAGAGGAGCTCATCGACATGAGTCCATGAATTTTTGTCAAGGGGAGTATGATGCAGGAGCATCGTTGGCAAGCACGCAGAGGTGGGACCACCCAACACATGAGAGTTCCTTCGGAACTTCAACGTGAGCAGTCACAAACGATTTCAGGATACGCCTCTACACAGCGTCGAAATTCACCTTGGGAGACACACTTGAACCGGTGCCGAGTTTTTTCCCTTTAAAGCAAGTTTTTGAAATTGTAAGTAAAGAAGAAGTTTCCACTTCAGCTCTGGAATATGACTAGACTAAGATAGCGTAGGATAAGGTTTAGAGTAGGCAAGTAGTAGGAAAAAAAACCTTAGGAACATTTGGAGTTATGAAAAAGTTTGTAAGCCCAGTTAGCGGCAAGAAGAAGAAAAAAAGAGAAGGAAGAGAGGAGAGAGTTGTAATACAGAGAAGTCATTTGTAAGAGAACTGTGAGTCAACAGAAGATATCAGTTTTTGGAGCTACTATATTTTGTATGTATTTAGTAGCCAGTGGGCACTTATGAATAGAACAGAATGGAAAATTGATCCAAATGTGTTGTGCTTGGGTTGTGTGTATTTTCCTGTTATTTTCTGTTTTGTAAACAAGTGAATGGAACTATGAGTTGTCCCCAATTTCAATTGTTTCTCTTCGTTAGGAGCTCTGCAAGGTGTGCATCAAGCCAGAGAGAAACGTTGTGGAATTGTTTTCTCTTCATTAGGAACTCTGCAAGGTGTGCATCAAGCCAGAGAGAAAACATCGTGGATCTGAGCTATCGAACTCCCTCAGACACAAGGAGTGCATGGGAGTCGGAGTCTGAACTAGACAAAGTTCAAGATGGATAAAATTTCAGAAGTGTTTTCGGGATCCAGGAACCCATTCCCTGGGAGGAGCGAAGACTGAGTCTTCACAGACTTAGAAAATCTTCTAAGTCGAAGTCGAGTAAAAGCTCAGGAGGAAGAACGTCATCGAGCGTTGGACCGCGGTGGAAATCCCCGCAGACCGTCTGATTGAAGGGAGGAGCGTAGGCTTTAACCCTATATAAATCCAAGAGGATAATTCAAGGATCTGAACTGACGGTGGAGAATCCTCGAGAAGGAGCACCAAAACCCTGCAGGTCATTGGATCAAGAGGAGCTACGAGGAGGTTAGCGGCGAGAGTTTCTCGATGTTCATTTCGGGATTTCGGGCACCGTGAGTTAGAAAGACAATAGATCTTGTCTTTCAGGATCCCAAATCGTGAAATCACGAAATCGCAAATCAACCAGGACCGTCGATCGCAGGGATTGTCGTGAGTCGTCGATCGGGCGTTGGGTCTTTTCGGCTTTTCGACGACCGGAAACTAAAAAGAGCAGGGACACTCCTTGTATTTTGATTTCGCAAAATGTGAAATCCCGAAAAAGAATAAGCGTCGGGTATTTCATCTTTTCGATGACCGGAGACCCTAAGGTGCAAGGACATCCCTTGCATCCATATTTTGTGAAACGCGAAATCCTGAAGGAGCGAGCGCCGGGCCATTTTGGCATTTTGGCTACCGGAGGTTCTAGAGATTAGAACATGGGGCACTTGACTCGGGAAGTCCCGGTCCCCAATAATCGCCTTTTCGGCTTGGCACTTGGTCACGGCCCTTGGTCGCTCTCTGTGGGAGTGCACGCTTGGTGCCCGAAAAAACCAACTAAGCATTCGTAAGGGACCTGTGTAATTGTATGAAGGGTTCAAGTTCGAAACCAGAAGAGCCATTTTGGCTATTGAAGTAGAGATCCTGACCGAGAGGTCATGCAGCCCTTAGGAGGGATAAGGGGTATGCATCAGGTGGTATCAAAGCACATTTTTCGACTGTATATTTCAAGCGAAGGAGGAAAAAGAAGGAGACAAAAAACTCGGAGCTGTACTCTGTGTGTGACAGACAGTCAACAAAATGCCAACAAGAAGACGAGATCCACCTTTATCCAACTGTGTTGTAGAAACGGAGATGCGAGAGTTTCGCACCCGAATGGAAGCAATGGAAGCAGCACAGAGAAGAGCACCTGACGTTGGGGATGTCAGTGATGTGGAAAGTGAAGAAGTTGAGGTTGAAGAAGTTGCAAGAGAGGATGTTGTAGAGGAACGTTTGTTGAGAGCAGTTGTCATATTGGGAGGCAGAGCTAAGATAGAGGTCCCCATGTATGAGGGAAATCTAGATGCTGAAGAACTGTTGGAATGGATAAGGTCCATGGACAAACACTTCGACTATGAAGATGTCGATGAGGAAAAGAAGGTGAAGCAGGTAGTCACCAGGCTAAAAGGGCATGCAGCATTGTGGTGGGACAAACTGCAGGCTGAGAGGAGAAGTAAAGGAAAATAGAGGATTAAGAGTTGGGACAGGATGGTAGCCAAACTGAAGGCTAAGTTCATACCCAAGGACTACCAGATCAATATGTTCAGGAATCTACAGAACCTGAGATAGAAAGAAATGACAATAAAGGAATACACCGAGGAGTTCTACAGGCTGAACATTAGAACTGGACAAAGGGAGAGAGACAAAGAAAAAGTCACCAGATATATAAATGGCTTGAGATATGAAGTCCAGGATGAGCTTAGCATGATGTCAGTAAGGACTGTGGAAGATGCTTATCATTTTATGTTGAAGGCAGAGGAGAAGCTGGCAAAAAAACAGAACCAGCGAGGAAGAGGTAAAGGCTCTATCCCAAGAAAATGTAAGGGTTTTAACTGTGACAGAGCACATCAGTCTAAGGATGAGGCTGAGAAACCACACAATCACTCAGAACAAGGAGGAAGTTCATGAGGAAGACAGAGTGGTGGAAGAAACTCTTCTAGAGGAAGAGGCAGAGGAGAAGTAAGGTGCTATAACTGCGGAAATATAAGGCACATGTCTTGGGAATGTCCCGAGAAGAAGAAATAAGGAGGAGAAGCTCACATTTTAGAAGCAAGGCAAAGAGATGTTGAAGCAGAAGGGGCAGAGGATGGAGCATCCCTGATGTTGAGAAAAGTTCTCTTAAAACCAGAGGCAGAGATTGAGAAGCCAGTGCAGAGAAACAGTCTCTTCAGGACAGCTTGAAAGACTAACGATAAAGTATGCAAGGTAATCATTGACAGTGGGAGTACTGACAACCTAGTATCCACAGAGATGGTGGAGAAATTGGAGCTGAAGACAACTGCACATCCGAGGCCATACAAAGTCTCATGGCTGCAAAAAGGACACTAGGTAACAATCGCTAAACAATGCCTGGTTGAAATTAAAATAGGAGGATATAAAGATGAAATCCTATGTGATGTAATTCCCATGGATGTGTGTCACATTTTGTTGGGAAGACCATGGCAGTTTGACAGAAATGTCATTCATGATGGGAGAAAAAATACATATACATTGGAAAAGAATGGTAGGACGCATATGTTGTTGCCAACGGAGGAGAAGAGAGAGAAAGAGGAAACCATCAAAAGCATACTTCTCATGAGCGGGAAGGAACTCCTTAAAGAAGTCAAGGAAGAAAAGGAGATGCAATTTGTTGTGGTGAGGAAGCCCAGAGTCATCCTTACAAGTACATCAGTGGATGACCTGCCTGAAGAAGTTCAGGAGCTGCTGGATAATTTTGCCGATATAGTGGTGGATGAGCTACCAAACTCATTGCCACCCATCAGGAGTATCAGTCATCATATCGACTTGATACCAGGAGCAAGCCTGCCAAACAAGGCAGCGTATAGATTAACACCTCGAGAAAATGAGGAGGTGAAGAACCAAGTCCAAGAGTTGCTGGATAAGGGTTTAGTCAAAGAAAGTTTGAGCCCATGCGCAGTACCAACTATGTTAAGCCCAAAGAAAGATGGAGGATGGAGAATGTGCATAGACTCAAGAGCCATCAACAACATCACCATCAGGTACAAATTCCCTTTACCAAGAATGGATGATTTAATGGATTTCTTAAGTGGAGCAAATTTATTTTCCTAGATAGATCTGAAAAGTGGATATCACTAGATCAGGATGAGAGAAGGTGATGAATGGAAAACAGCCTTTAAGACGAATGAAGCTCTGTATGAGTGGCTAGTTATGCCATTTGGCTTAACGAATGCTCCGAGCACTTTTATGAGGCTGATGAATGAAATTCTAAAAGATTTCATTGGCAAGTTCGTGGTTGTATATCTGGACGATATACTGGTCTTTAGTTGGACTAAAGAGGAGCATTTGAGGCACCTAACACTAGTAATGAGAAGGATACAGCAAGAGAAGTTGTTGATCAATTTGAAGAAGTCCTCTTTTATGAAGATAGAACTCATTTATTTCGGTTTCATGATCTCTTCGAATGAACTAAAGATGGATCCAGAGAAGGTGAAAGCAATCAGAGAATGGTTGTCACCAAGGAGCATGTTCGAGGTAAGGAGCTTTCATGGTTTAGCAAGCTTTTATAGAAAGTTCATTAGAGACTTCAGTGGGATTTGTGCACCAATGATGGATACAGTGAAGAAGCGGCACAAGTCTTTTAAATGGATAGAGGAGGTTGAAAAGAGCTTCAATATAATGAAGAAGAAGATAGCAAAACGACCAATTCTAGTCTTGCCGAATTTCAAAAAGACATTCCAGGTAAGATGTGATACAAGTGGAGTTGCAATAGGAGCAGTTCTGAGTCAGGACAATCGATCTGTTGCCTATTTCAGCGAGAAGTTGAATGAGACTAAGAGGAAATACTCCACATATGACAAGGAGTTCTATGCCATAATTCAAGCATTGAAGAAATGGAGGCATTATCTTGTCCCCCAAGAGTTTGTCTTGTACAACGATAAGCAAGCTTTACAATTCATAACCCGACAAGAAAAATTGAATCAGAGACATGCAAAATGGGTTGAATTTATCCAAAATTTTACTTTTGTCATAAAACATATTGTTGGGAATACTAACAAGGTTGTTGATGCATTAAGCAGGAGATGTTTAATTCTGCAGGAATTCCAGGTGAAGACCTTGGGGTTTGAACACCTTAAGGATATGTATTGTGATGATACAGATTTCAAAGGGGCCTACGAACCATGTACAAGTCATGTACTGAGAGATAGAAGTCAGTGGACAGAGTATATGGTTCAGGAAGGATTGTTGTTCATAGGAAATCAATTGTGCATACCAAGATGCTCAATGAGGGATAATCTTCTGAAGGAGAAGCATAGTGGAGGATCGGCTGGACACTTCGACCATGATAAAACGTTTGCACAGTTGAGCAACTCGTCCTATTGGCCAGGTATGAGAACAGATGTGATAAAGTTGGTGAACAGATGTAGAATCTGCCAACATGCAAAGGGGAAAAGACAGAACACTGGATTGTATCAACCATTGCCAATACCAGAGAGGCCTTGGGATGCAATAAGCATGGATTTTGTGTTGGGATTGCCGAGAACACAAAGGGGATTTGACTCCATTTTTGTGGTGGTTTATAGATTTTCAAAGATGGAACATTTCATCCCATGCCAGAAGACCAGTGATGCAACACATGTTGCAAATCTGTTTTTCAGAGAAGTTGTGAGACTTCACGGCCTACCTAGGAGCATTGTCTCAGACAAAGACATAAAATTTGTTGGTCACTTTTGGAGGACGTTGTGGAAGAAGATGGGGACAGATTTGTCCTTCAGCTCAGCTTATCACCCTCAGACAAATGGGCAGACTGAGGTGGTAAATAGAAGTTTGGGAAACTTATTGAGAAGCCTAGTTACTGAACACCATAACCAGTGGGATCAGATTCTGCCACAAGCAGAATTTGCATACAATGACTCACCAAACAAAAGCACTGGAAGGAGCCCGTTCCAAATACTCTATGGAATGCAACCCAGGGGAGTGTCTGAGTTAAGGGACTTGGAACAGGGAGAGATCAGAAGCACTGGAGCAAAGGATTTTGTTGTTGAGATGCAGAGACTCCATAGTCAGATCAAAGAAAAATTACAGAGTTCTAACTAGAAATACATGCACAGAGTTGATCAGCATCACAGGGAACTTCAATTTGAAGTGGGAGATCAGGTTTTAGCACATCTCAGAAAGGAAAGATTCCCTAGGAGAACATATAACAAATTGAAGATGAAGAAGATAGGGCCCTATAATATCTTAAGGAAGTTCGATGCAAACACCTATGAGATCGAACTGCCAGACGATGTGGGCATTTCACCCATATTCAATGTTTCAGACCTGTATCCTTACAGGAAAGACGACACAGAAGGATCAGAAGATCAAGCAAAGATTCAGTGGGAGAAGCAGATGCCTGTGGCAGAGAAGCTACAGATGGAGAAGATTCTGGATCAGAGGATTAGCAAGAAGACTAGGAGGAAGACTTATTTTGAGTATCTGGTCAAATGGAAGGGACGCCCAATAGAAGATGCCAGTTTTGAAACCGAAGCTGCTATCCAGATGCAAGGAAAGTTAGTAGAGGAGCTCATGGACAGGAGTCCATGAATTTTTTTCAAGGCGAGTATGATGCAGGAGCATCATTGGCAAGCGCAGAGGTGGGACCACCCAACATGTGAGAGTTCCTTCGGAACTTCAACGTGAGCAGTCATAGGTGATTTCGGGATCCGCCTCCACATAGCACCGAAATTCACCTTCGGAGGCACTCTTGAACCGTTGCAGGGTTTTTTCCCTTTGTAGAAAGTTTTTGAAATTGTAAGTGGAGCAGAAGTTTCCACTTCGGCTCTGGAATACGACTAGACTAAGATAGCATGGGATAAGGTTTAGAGTACGCAAGTAGCAAGAAAAAATCCCTAGGAAGATTTGGAGTTATGAAAAAGTTTGTAAGCCCAGTTAGCGGCAAGAAGAAGAAAAAAGAGAAGGAAGAGAGGAGAGAGATGTAATACAGAGAAGTCGTGTGTAAGAGAATTGTGAGTGAACAGAAGATCTCATTTTTTGGAGCTACTGTATTTTGTATGTATTTAGTAGCTAGTAGGCACTTATGAATAGAACAGAATCGAAAATTGATCCAAATGTGTTGTGCTTGGGTTGTGTGTATTTTCCTATTATTTTTTGTTTTGTAAACAAGTGAATGGAACTATGAGTTGTCCCCAGTTTCAATTGTTTCTCTTCATTAGGAGCTCTGCAAGGTGTGCATCGAGCCAGAGAGAAACGTTGTGGAATTGTTTTCTCTTCATTAGGAACTCTACAAGGTGTGCATCGAGCCAGAGAGAAAACACCGTGGATCTGAGCTATCGAACTCCCTCAGACGCAAGGAGTGCGCGGGAGTCGGAGTCCGAACTAGACAAAGTTCAGGAGGAATAACATTTCAGAAGTGTTGTCAGGATCCAGGAACCCATTCCCTAGGAGGAGAGAAGACCAAGTCTTCACAAACTTAGAAAATCTTCTAATTCAAAGTCAAGTAAAAGCTCATGAGGAAGAATGTCGTCGAGCGTTGGACCACGGTGGAAATTCCCACAGACCGTCCAATTGAAGGGAGGAGCACAGGATTTAACCCTGTATAAATCCAAGAGGAGAATTCGGAGATCCGAACTGACGGTGGAGAATCCTTGAGAAGGAGCACCAAAACCCCATAGGCCATTGAATCAGGACGAGCTGCAAGGAGGTTATCTGCGAGAGTTTCTCGACGTTCATTTCGGGATTTTGAGGACCATGAGTTGCAAAAACAGGAGATCTTGTCTTTTGAGGATCCTGAATCATGAAATCGTGAGTCAACTAGGACCGTCGATCGCAGGGATTGTCGTGAGTCGTCGATTGGGTGCCGGGGCATTTCAGGGCATTTCGGGTTTTCGACGACCGAAAACTCTAAAGAGCAAGGACACTCCTTGTATCTTGATTTCGCGAAACGTGAAATCCCGAAATAGAATAGGCGTCGGGTATTTCTGCTTTTCGGAAATAGGAGACCCTAAGGCTCAAGGATATCCCTTGCATCCAGATTTCGCGAAACGCGAAATCCCGAAGGAGCGAGCACTAGGTCATTTCGGCATTTCGGCTACCGGAGGTTCGAGAGATCAGAAGACGGGGCACTTGACTCAGGAAGTCCCGGTCCCCGATAAGCGCCTTTTCAGCTTGGCACTTGGTCACGACCCTTAGTCATGCGTTGTGGGTGTGCATGCTTGGTGCCTAAAAAATCCAACTGAGCATTCGTAAGGGACCTATGTAATTGTCTGAAGGGTTCCAGTTCGGAACCAGAAGAGCCATTTCGGCTCTTGAAGCAGAAGATCCTAACCAGGGGGTCATGCAGCCCTTAGGAGGGATAGGGGGTCTGCATCAATATCCCGTTGGAAAGGTATCATCGAGGAGATTCATTTTGGGGGTTCAATCATGCCTTCATCTATCATTTAGAAGCTCGATCCTGAAAAACCTTCATTTAGGCCCTCAAAATGGCCCCAGAAGTTAAAACTGCTAAAAATAGTAAATTGCCAAAATTGTCAAAAAATTGTTTTGAGCCAGTTGGAAAAGGTGGGTGGCCACCGATATCCACCTGGATCAATCCTCTCTCCTTATGAAGAAATGTTCTCCATTGCGTTGAGTTCCCCCATCAGATGAAGAAATTTCTACTGAATTTGGCCTCCGGTGAGCCACTTGCCTTGGTGCAGGAGTTGCCCTGCTTTGACGACTTCAAAAAGTTGGATCCTTTACTGTCAAGTGCCCTTGATCTGTGTGTACATAATATGATCGTTGGATGCTTGTTGTATGCAGTCAGGGTTGAGCTCTGTTGGTGTCAGCTACTCTGCTACCTCTGATGTGTCCAATAATGGTGGGAAATAAGAGCGAAGGAGATCCACGTTGAACACTGGGTGCAGGCCCTAGAAAGGAGGAATGTTGAGCTCAAAAGCATTATCTCCCATGGCCTTGGTGATGGTGTACGGCCCATAATAGAGTGGACAAAGCTTCTAATGGGGTCCTGTAAGGCGTTCTTTCTGCAAGTGCAACCAAACTTTGTCGCCCACCTGAAACTTATGTGGCACCCGATGTTCATCATGGTGTTGATTGTACTTGTCATTGGACTTCTGTAGGATATCTTGAACCTGTTGGTGGATGTGTTGGATCTGCTCAATGAATTGGGTGGCTTTGTTAGCTTCACTTGGAGCAGGAGATGTGTCGGTCGAGGTGATCGCAAGGGGAAGTTCATCATCTATGGGACCCGATGGTTGGAATCCCAACCCCACCTAAAAGGGGTTGTGGCCAGTTGAGCTATGTAGAGCTCGGTTGTAGCTATGTTAGACATAGGGAAGGCTCTCATCCCATGTGTGAGGGTGCTTTGAATTATACATGTGAAGGATATGCACAATCATTCAATTGACGACCTTGGTTTGGCCATCTGTCCGGGGTGGAAGGTCGTGGATTTGGTGAGCTTGGTGTCCAGCAATGACCAGAGGCTTGACCAGAATGTGTTGAGAAATCGACTGTCCCGATCTAAGAAAATGGTTTGTGGGATTCCAAAATGTACCCAAACTCGTTCAAAGAAGAGCTTGGCAGTGGCCTCTACCATGATGTTCTTCTTCCAGGCAACCAGAATCGCCATCTTAGAAAAGCAATCAACAACCACAAAAACACAGTCATTTCCCTGCTTGGTGGATGGGAGGCCCAACATGTAGTCCATTGAGATGGATTCCCATGGCCAGTCAGGAGTAGGAAGAGGGGTGTACAGGCCCTATTTCTTAGTGGTCGGTTTGGAAATAGCACAGGCAATGAAAGACCTGATATACTTGCTAAGCTCCTGTCGAAGTTTCAGCCAGTAGAAATGTTTTTGTAGCATCACCACTGTCTTTTCAATGCCGAAGTGTCCTGCCACCAGTCTATAGTGGGGTTCCCATATAAGCTTCGCTCGCTCGCTTGATGGAACACATATATGACCCAGACGACACAACAACCCATCCTAGAGATTGAAATTATTGACAACTACGTTTGCATCCAACATTTGGTAGGTGGTGGCGAAGTCTGGGTCTGTCTCATAGAGTTGGGGCCATCTAGAGGTCTCATGGCTGCAGGAGTCTAGCACCATGGTGAGGGCCGCAACTGGCAGTTTGCTGAGGAAATCAGCGACACAATTGGTGCTTCATGTTTTATACTTGATGTTGAGGTGGAATTGTTGCAAGTATGTGGACCACTTTTGATGGCGATCATTCTAAAATTTTCCTTGTGTCTGCATGAATTGTAGTGGCTTATGATCAGTGTGGATGACTGTCTCCTTCCCAAGAATGTAATGTCTCCACTAATGGCAGGCTTGCACAATGGAGTACATTTCTTTGTTGTAAGTAGGGTACTTACGAAAAACATCTAATAGTGTCTCACTATGATAGGCCACGGGGTGGTCGTGCTGATTGAGAACGACGCCCACCACATAGTCTGAAGCATCTATCTCGGTCTCAAAGGGTTGTTGCAGGTCTGGTAGTGAAAGTATTGGGGTTGAGCACAAGCGCTACTTCAAATCGCCGAACGCTTGTTGTTGGGATTGGCCCCATGCAAATTTCTCCTTACCACCACCTTTGGTTATTTGGCTAAGGGCCCATGCAATATGGGAGAATCCCAACATGAACCTGCGGTAAAAAATTGCAGAGGCCTAAGAAACTCTGAAGCTCAATGAGTGTGGTTGGGGCTGGCCAGTCACAGATGACTTGGATCTTGGCTGGATCCACATGTACGCCATGTTGATCAATTATGTAGCCCAGGTAATGGACCCTGTCCATGTTGAAGGAGCATTTTTCCAAGTTGGCATATAGCTTGTGTTGTCGCAAGGTGTGTAGAACCTGTTGAATATGCTGCAAGTGTTCGGTCTAAGTCTTGTTGTAAATGAGAATGTCATCTAGATACACCAGTACAAAATTATTGGTGAATGCTCGCAGGATATCATCCATCATCCTCGTGAAAGTGACTGGAGCATTTGTCAAACCAAAGGGCATGACCAACCATTCAAAAAGGCCTTCCTTTGACATGAAGACGGTTTTCCATACATCTGTTTGTTCTATCAGGACCTAGTGGTATCCAGACTTCAAATCAATCTTACTGAAGTATTTGGCCCCCGTGAGTTGATCATGGAGGTCATCGATTCAGGGAATCGGGTACCGGTTTCTGACTATGATTTTATTCAGAGCCCGGTAATCAATGCAGAGTCACCAGGTTCCATCTTTCTTCTGTATTAGCACGATTGGGCTCCCACAAGGTGATGAGCTGGGATGGATGTGCCCCTTGTGGAGAAGTTCTTAGATCTATCGCTTGATCTCCTCATTCTCTAACAGAGAGTGGCGATAGACTTGCCCATTGGGCAGTGCTGCGCCAGCGGTCAGATCGATGGGGTGCTTGACCTGGCAGTGCAGAGGTACCCCGGTAGGTGAGGAGAAGATATCTGAGTATTCTTCCACAACCTTATCTACTTGCTTCTGCTGTGTGGAGAGGTCGGTCACCGAGACCCTGGATGTGGTTGTGATCTTTCACTTATTCTGAGAGAAAATCACAAAGAAGACAAACTTCCCTGTCTGAGAGATGACCTTCTTGCATTGCTTAGCAGATATCAAGGCAATAACACTAGGTGGGACTACCTCGGGTATCCTGTACAATTTCTTGTTCAAAGTAATAATAACACTTTGAGGCCTAGACTCATATACAGCATGATGTTTCCATAAATAAGGTTGGTCCAAAAGAACATCACAAACTTTGAGAGGAGAAAACATCACACAATACCTCGTCTTTGAAGGGCTTGATGTCGTACAATAGTCGACATTGTTGGCTGACGCGGAGATCACTTCCTTGGCAAAGCCATCCAATGGTGTAGGGTTGTGGGTGTGGTGTTTTCGACAGGACCAGCCGCTTGACGACCTCTAATGAGATGAGGTTCTTCTAGCTACAACTATCCACGATGAAGTGCAGTGGGGGTGCCTTTTACCCACATCTGTGAATGGAAGAGGCATTCTCCTTCTTCTGGCTCGTCTGGTTCACCAGGCTAGAGGTTGGTGGTAGCAACAGTGGCACTGGGTTCTGCGTCAATGATCTACCTTCCCCTTTCTGGTTCTGGCTCAGAGTCTGAACCCGCATTTGATTCAGAGGCTTTCACTTTGGCCACCAGTGACTGCTTTGAGCGGCAGTCAGCAGTGTTATGCCAAGGGCTCTTATGGAAGTCGCACCACTTCCCGATTTCTTTATTTGTCTTTCTGGTGTCCTTCTTTGCTTGCGGCTTGGACTAGTTGTCCTGATACTGTCCATTTTTGCTCTGTCCTTTGTTCTGTGGGTTAGGGCCGCCCTTTCCTGGATTTTGTTGTGAGGGGTTCCCAGGTCCAAATTACTGTGTCTTTTGTTTGAGCTTTTGCTCGATTTTGATGGCATATCGGTAGGTTGCGCCCAAGGACGAGATGTCCAAAAATTCCATTTCGGTCTAGATGTATCTATGTAGAGCACCACGATACTTGAGCACCAGATGTCGCTCTTGTTATAACCCTATAATTTATAGGATCAATTGGTGACTGAAATGTTATCTCTTTAGTGTTTTTTGTTTGTCAAATGATTTTCCATTCTACAAATAATTTGAAAAAAAGAAAAGAAAGAAAAAGAATAAAAGAGGGCATAAAAGAAATTCAATAGAGCCCCATGCAATAACAATGATTTGGTCCATACCCTTCAAGCATGGCCAAGTTCTTTTAAATTGATGTTGATAGGAGTAGTGAATAAGCCTGGCTAAACTGTTTAATCTTAGCCATGTGATTTAGGTTAGTTAGTGAATAAATTGGACCAAACTGCCTAATCTTGGTCAAATAACCCCAGGATAGAGTAATTTCTTAGTCCAACAGTTTAATCTGGGCTAATTGTCATAGGTAATTAGGTTAGAGCATAGGGTAGTTTGCTTTATCTCAATAAAACAAGCATGATGATCAATGTTGAACCATATCTTTGAGGTTTAAAGGCTTGATGTTTAACCCCCATGGTGATAAAGATAGGAAAAGCTTGGGCAAACCCACAAAACGCACTTTTCCTAAGTTTCTGAGCAAATATGATTTTGCACTCATCGAGTAAAGACTGCACAAAGATGAATAGTTGGAGAGCGGGCACCCAGATCTATGGTTAACAAGTCTTTCCGGACCCCCCCGACCGTTCTACCTTTCATCAACGGCTGAGATTGAATTCCGAACCCCTC
>CBVK0100154843.1:0-26676 GCA_900067695.1 Picea abies
GCCTTGGATTAGGTTGGAGAGGAAACTCTTCAAGGCCATTAAAATCAAACATTGGAGTCTGAGTTAGGGAGTGTCCAAGTCTAGTATCGTGAAAGTTATCTGGGACCCCCCTCTAACATAGGGGATAAACAAGAGATCGTGTGCGGAAAGGTAGCAAAGATAACCCCTCCAAAGCTAGACCAATTGTAGTGGAGAACACATATAGAGGGCTTGTCTTGGGATTCCATCGATTGCATTTGCCATGGAGCTTCGTGAGTCTCGAATCCATTCGAGGTCCTAAGTTTTCTTTTGGACCACTTTCTCTTGATACCCTTGATAGGTTTTAGGCTCGATACCCTGCTCATTGTGGTCTACCCGACTTTCGACTGTACCCGCCTAGTGACTGTTCGTGTGCTGGCAACCTAGTTGCCTATCTTTTTTAGGGACATACACAGGTGACTACGGGGGTATACCATGGTACCTAGGACAAACATTGGGCCACGCTTTGCAGAGTATACCTGGAGGGTGCTTCCGTGTTCGAGTTTCATTTGCACCGGTAAGTTGCTTTAGTGTTGGTTGTTGTAACTATTCTTCCAATTAATTTAGTGTTTGTCTGTCTTATCTTATAGGGACTTTTTTAGTGTGTTGTTTTTGAACGACTAGAATGCCCTAGAGTGTCTTTGATCTTCTCACATAGTGGAGGATCATGAGCTCTGCTGGTCATGAAGGCTTCTTGGCCTACCGTCGGTTACACTAGATCCACCCCCGCCACCACTAAGGTGAAAACTAGACCAAAAAGGGTCTTTTGAAGCGACCGGGTCACAAGAAATTGTGCCCAACCAACATCCATAGGAACCGACTGTTTTAGACCTTGAAGTGAAAGATTTTGGTCTGGTTGAAACCTCCACCATTGATATGTCGGCACCCACCATCATACCAATTCATCCTTACGAGTGCTAGATAGTGTCGCACACAGCAATAGAAACAAATGTTGTTATTCCTTCTGGGAATTCTTCAATTCCCACTACGGTTGTCACCACAGGAGAGTTTCCACCTCCTAACCCACCATCACTGGTCCGAGCCACCATGGTCTCGACTACCTCTACATCACACAGTGGTACGATCCCGTCTCTGGCGGCGGCCACAACCCCTTTCACACCAAGTGTGACAAGCCCTCTGTTCTCATACGAAATGCCTAGTTCAGGTACAAGTCCTGTACTTTCCTACTCCACTTCACAGACTTCAGGTCTAGGGGAAGGGAGCTCTAACGCCCCTCTGCAAGGAAACATGGGGGGCACTCCTGCTCCTTTTAACGCTTTCCCTTATAGGGGAGGTCATATACCTCCTTCATCCCCTTCACTCGGTGACACGCATCAACAATCTGCCAGGCCACTTGCACACCATAGTTTACTTGGAGCGGGGAGTCAAGGACCAACTTTGCATAATATGTCGGTCGGTTTGACACCATTTTCTTTGCTCAGTGCATTTAGTAACAATGCCTTTTCATCAACTACTTTCCCAACTGGGGGAAACCCTGGTTTCAAACAACCTATTCCTATGCACGGTACTATTCCTACACAGGGGGCACACCCAGGAACTTCTTTCGCATCAGGGCCTTGGAATTCTTGGCAGGGATCAGTTCCCTCGTCAGGAATGCCGATATGGGGTAGTTATTTTCACAATCAATGGAACCCCAGACAAAGCACTATGCCCATCCCCAGAGGACCGACATGGGGCAACCCTTCCCAAATTCCTTCGAATGTAATGCATGCCCAACCATCTATGTCCTATTTTGGAAATCAGTCGATGATGTCTCCTCACATGAAAAATCCATACGCTGGCCATGGCCATGGTTTTTACCAGAACCCAGGCCAGCAATCGAACTTTTCCTGGAAACCTGGTGCCAACCAAACTCCAGGCCCCTTTTTCCCAAGTTATCACCAACAACCCAAAATACCCTTCCTAGAAACTTTTCATTTGCCAGACTTGACAAGGTTGTTGAATGACCCTATCTGTCATGATCCATGTTGGCCTCCTATGCTGACAAAGTTGCCTTCGGACATCCCAAAGTTCGAAGCCAAGCCTAACGAAGATCCAGGAGATCATGTGACTACCTTCCATCTTTGGTGCTCATCTAACTTGTTGAAAGATGACTCCATACAATTGCGATTGTTTCAACGTACTCTCATTAGGAGTGCCGCAAAATGGTACATTGAGCTCAATCTCTCAAGATACTCTTCCTTTAGTGAACTGGTGATGGCTTTCCTAAACCATTTCCAGTTACCTGTGAGATACGACGATGGCACTGAATTGCTGGCCAATTTCTCACAAACAAAAGCGGACCATATCTCTAATCACATTTGAGAATGGAGACGCCAAAAGAGTTTAATTAAGGTATCAGTCCCACCAACATTCTTGCTCGAGTGGTTTCTTAAGTCTTTGGTCCCACATTTGTCCAAATATGTCGCAACGTCGGGAGTATTTTCTAAAGAAGACACCATAATGAGAGCTCAACAACTTGAGTTAATCTATTCTCAGTCTGGTTTATTATATGAGATCTTGCCAGATGTGCCACGCTCAATACTTGATAACACCAGATAGAGAACTAGACCACATGCCGATGGTATTGTTGGTTTAGCACAAATAAAGCCCGCTGAGAAACTGACGAAGCAGTTGTAGCAGTTGTCTATACAACACACAACAGCCAACCAAAATACTACTTTGGCTATTCCCCCTACCAAAATGTCAGATGTACACATAGTGCAATCGACTAATCCAAAGGCCACCCAACAGCCTGAAGGAAAGAAAAAACAATGAAAGAAGGGTAAGGGGGATAAAAAACCTACTGATAATGATAGTGGGGACAACACTGAGAAACGAAAGGCGAGGTATCCATGCAACTTATGTGTGGAAGACCACCTGACCCATCTATGTCCTCGGCTTGCAGATGCCCAAAATTTTGTGACACAGCAATAACCTGCTGTGTTAACTAATCCATTTCAACATGGGAAAAACCTTACCCAAGCCTTTGCAAGCACAGAAGGGGGCAACCAAGGACCCTCTCTGTCTTCGAATAACCCCGCATCCATGAATGTATATATGGTGAAGGGTGATTCTTTTATATAGACTAGAGCACATGACTATAGTAAACCAAGCACTTTTGAGAAGGGCAAAGAAGCCAAACTCCCATCTCTTCCTCTATAGATTAAGAATATGTTGGGAGAAACCATGACACGCATCCCCAAAGGCACATTAAAAAAAGATTCTCACAACCCAAATGCAAGGGCTACCCAGAACTATTATGTGGTGGAATATTTATCACAAACCCCTTGTGCGATGTCCGCTTTGGAGGTCCTCCAAAGTTTCCCTTCCTAGAGGAAAGCCTTGTTAACTGCTTTAGGATCTACTAAGACTTGAAATCTGGGTACAATCATGCTGGATACAACCGACCTAAAACCTCGTCTTCCTTACTATTTAGCATTTCAGATAGTAGTGGCTTATCCCACGAAAACTTTTACTCGAAATATCTTCCACGCAGTGGTTGATGAGGGAGCCTTGACATGCGTTATGTCATTGGCATGTTGGAAGACTATTGGCCAACCCGTTTTGTCTCCGTCACCTACTCTCCTCACTACTTTCGATGGTCATTCATTCCAACCACATGAAATCATTCCCTCTTTCCCCGTGCAGTTAGGAGGGAAGACCATGTGTGCGAGGTAGAGGTAGTCGATGTGCCTCTCGACTATAGCCTCTTGTTAGGAAGGAGTTGGACTTATGCCATGCAAACTATGGTTGCTACAATTTTCTAGGTCTTTTCGTTCCCACACGAGGGTCGGATAGTAACCATTGATCAATTGTCTTTCTCCAGAACTGACCCTTCATTAGGGACATCCACAGCCCCGATGATTGATAATCCTCAACTAGGTGTAGTCAATGTAGGGGTTGGTTTGTACCCATCTTTGATGGGTACCTTCAATTACCCAACCCCTCAAGGCGATATCAAGTTTGTATCCAATCACCATAAGGTTGAGATTTTTCAAGTTTTGTCATTCCGCACGACTTACTTTGACGATCCGTGGATACTTCCTTCCCCATTAGCCACGATGGATGGGACAGGGAACCTGGGCATGTCCATGCCCTTGTCCGCGGTTGAAGTAGCATACTCTTTAGTCCAGCAAGCTTCAACCAACACTGATCCAACTCCTACACAAGAGTTCGATCCACTTCTAGAGCCTATTTGGGCTCAGGGTTATCTCGCTGACATCAATTCATTAGACTTAGTCTTTCCCTCTAATGAAGCTGTAATTGAAGTAATGACTAGTCTAGAAAAACCCTGGGAAGATCTTCATCACAAATCATACTTCCTCCTAGAGTTAAGCAGAATTGAAGCTAGAGAATTCACTTTGACTATGACTAGAGATAGGTCTTGTCCTATCAATCCTTTGGCTACTTGTGTTGTTTATACCGAGGGTAGTATGGAAAGTATCTCTGAAATAGTACCTATAAATCTCTCCAGAACCCCTGGCGTCGTAGACAATGTTTTCATCGAAGCATACTGCTCCCCCAAGGAGATGACAGGCATCAACCCACAAAGAGTCGATCATGAGCTAACTTTGTTGTTTTTCAAGCTCGCTTTGAGATTCGAAAGAAACATCCGACAAGACTGCATTTATGCTTTTTGATATCGTCCGGATTAACTGATAAGAGTAACATCTACGGTTCTTCTTTTAATCCCTTTTCAGACCCTCTAAACATGAAAATATTGTCGAGTGATATTGTGGCCTTTCATGCTCATTAAACTGAAATTTGAAGTCACGTCTGTCCGGCGGTAGTTTACCCCTTTTTTGGTCCAGATGGTCAATTGTACGAACAAAGGTATACTCTATGGAACTTCAGTTCTCTAGAAGAGTACTCTTAGGTATCATTTTAACCCTTTTTCGGGCCCGAGGGACTAAATTTATGAAAAAGGAACCCCCACAGAGTCCATAGTTAAGCTCTTTTCATACTCGCTAAAATTGAAAAGATCATCGAGTGACCTTATTTTTTCACACTCGTTAAACTAGTTCAGAAGAACATTCCTGACGGAGTCCATAGTTAAGATTTTTTTAGACTCCTTAAAAATGAAAAAATGGCTGAGTGATATTGTCTTTCTCACACTCATTAAAATGGTTTTGAATAGATGTCTTGTTGGTGATAGTTTACCCCTTTTTCGAACCGACTAGACTATCTTCAAAAAAGATACCACAATGGAGTCTCCTTTTATGTTTTTTCAGACTCTCTAAATATGAAAAACCATCGAGCTTACCTTCTCTGGGCTTGTTAAACTTACATCGAAGGACGTTACCATTGTGTGTTTTGTTAACCGCGTTTGCATACCTTATATGCCAACCTTGTAGCATTTTGCTTCTGTGTCTTAAAACCCTTGGCCCCCGGAGGATTTTTCCCGAGTATCATTATTCTGAACATCAATGTTTTCCTTGTGCCTTGAACTTGTATGTTTGTAACACTCATTCCTCCATTGTAACGTAACATTCCTTTATTCTTTTTTCCAAAATTATTGAAAAAGACAAAAAAAATCAAATATACCCCAAAAAGAGGAAGGAAAAAGTATTTTCTTTATTGGTAGCATAATGAGTCGCCCTTGGATAAAACACACCTGTCCATTTTTTCATCAAACCCTGGGATTTAATATGACGTTAGGAATCTTTTCTCGCTACATCGAGTTGTGTCCTCCTCCATTTGGTTATTCTTCCAAACATATGGAGAGTTTGAGTTGCCTCCTACCTCATAAACTTATGTTAATGCCATGTTGCCTGAGTCTCATCATTTTTCATGTTGTTGTCCAAGGAAATTTTGTCACCAAGCCTAAGTCGACCCCTCTACGGTTTGTCTCTTTCCCTAATACCTGACCATCCTGAACGTCCAATCAAGTCTTTGTTCGAAATCAATGAAGCCTTCAGTATGATCATCAAGATTCTCTAGTCCATGACCGATGAACCATTGAAGACCTCTGGGTAGTGAAGTCGTACACTCATATTACACACCTACCTGAGTTTTGAATATTTTGAAGTTGTTTCTCGAGCTCTGAAGCCCTCATCTCTAGCCATCAGGCCTTATCAACTTCTACGAAGATGGATACTCTACATGTATATCTTTTTTGATTTTGAGATGTAGCTCTGCTGTGTACTATTCAAGGCTACACTTTATATAGTTATATGACATGGATCTATAGTGTATTTGATTAGTATCCATGCGTTTATTCTATCTCGAGCATGGGTATGCCTGCCTCGGTGAGACATTTTTTATTTTGTAGACGACGCCTCCTGGTTCCTGGTTCCTGGGCTCACTTGTTCGGCACATCAGTAAAGATTGGTAATGTATTTCAGCCATCAGATGCTCTTCTGACCTCACACATTAGGGGGCATCTGTTATAACCCTAATTTGCACCATACATGCTTACCTGGCATCAGGCCATCTCAAATTCCTTCTTTGCCAAAACACTACTGAACAACTCTTCTAAAAACTCTATTTTTAAAAGTCCATGCTAGTTGACCCGCTATAGCTCGCGTGGATCTACAGTGTCCATGCTAGTTGGCCCACTACAACCCGCATGGACCTTCAAAAGCATGAAAAAAGGAAATTTGCCGATGGAACACACAACTTTGGGTGATTTAACTGAATCTTCCGGTCATGCATGGCCGAGGGTTCGTCCAAATACCTAGCTTCTTGTAGCCTATAAAAGAAGGGTTGGGGGTCCCGTTTGGAAGCGGAGAATAAGAGTAAAGAAACTCTACCCAATTGCACATTCCCATTGTCCCAACCCTTTATCCATCCTTGTGCAAAGAGAGATACAAAGCAAAGAAGTTGGAGGACATTTGAAGAGGAGCCCAGGCTCAGGTTCGCGGAGCAGTGGCCGGTCTCGACATTGTAATTTGATTCATTAAAATTAATAATAAAGAAATGTTTTTCTCGTCCCACTATATGAGTTCTTCATAGTTTATTGAATATATGTTTGAATCTCTAACCCATTAATCTGTAGAACAAATTCATGTAGAGTTTGTTGCTTGTTTTGTACATAGTTCAGTCTTGGGAGGATAGCTACTAGCAGGCAATAAAGAGTGAAGAAGGATCAATATCGAACATCCGGAACAAGGTATGTCCATTTAACCATGTATTTTATTGAAAGAAATGGGGATTAAGTGTGGGACGATGGTAGAAAGTAGGATTCTTTCGGTCTTATCTGCATGCATAATATAACCCTAAATGCTAGTCCGTAGGGGGATTTCCCACCACAACACCTTTCCAGAAATTTGAGGTGAATTTTGGGTCTCTGTCGGACACAATCGTTTTAGGAATTCCATGCAATCGTGCCACTTCCTTTAAGAAAATATTAGCAACATATGTTGCCTTGTGAGTAGTTTTCAGTGGAATAAAATGGGCAGCGTTTGTAAGCTTTTCCACCACCACCATGATCGAATCATCCAGCATGGCTATTCTGGGCAATCCCATGATAAAATCCATCGTTACTACTTCCCACTTCCACTCAAGAATGGGTAAAGGTTGCAACAACTCTGCTAGGTGCCTATGCTCAGCTTTAACTTTCTGGCACTCCATACATCTGGCGATGTATTCAACGATCTCTCTCTTCATACCTGGCCAAAAGTAATGGCTCTTGACTGGTGCTACTGTTTTATGATATCCAGGGTGCCTTGCATAAGGCACATTATGCATCTCTTACAAAATAATCTATTTCAAGCACTGGACATTGGGTACAAAAATTATGTTCTTGTACAATAGTATTCCATCTGTTTCCAATTTATAAATTTCCATTTTTTGTGGCATCTTACCTTGCTGTAGCTTGGCTACCAATTCTCTGTACTACAGATCTACATTTGCAGCCTCCAGAATTCTGCTTTTAATATCAGTTTGATACATGCTAATGTCATTAGCATGTAATTCATGCACCCTCCTACTGAGTGCATCAACCATTTTATTCTCCTTTCCTTTGATATGCTTGATCTCAAAGTCGTACTCACACAGAAATTCCAGCCACCTACTTTTTCTAGCATTTAAGGTTGGTTGATCAAACAAATATTTCAGACCGTTATGGTCTATTCTGAGTTCAAACCTCCTTCCCATGAGGTAATGTCTCCATTTCCTTAGAGTGTGAACGATTGCTGCCAACTCCAAATCGTGAGTGGCATAATTCTTTTCGTGCTCTTTCATCTTCCTGGAATCATAACAGATTACAAATCCATTCTGACTGAGAAATCCTCCCAACCCTTCTTTACACGCATCTATGCACACCACAAAATCCACATTTGGATTTGCTATCCTCAAGATTGGAGCGCTGGTTAACAACTACTTCAATTGCTGGAAACCTTTCTCACACTCTTCAGTCCATTGAAACTTTTTCTCCTTCCTTTGCAAGGAAGTTATAGGGTGAGCTATCTTTGAGAACCCTATGATAAACCTTCTATAATAGCCCATTAGACCCATAAAATATCTAACTTCCATCACATTCCTTGGCGCTGACCATTCTCTGATGGCCTCAACCTTCTCAGGATCCACGACGATCCCTTCTTCTAAAATAATGTGCCCCAAGTAATGGATCTGCCTTTGATAAAACAATCATTTTCTCAACTTGGCATATAGCTGGTGTTCTCTCAACACTTGCAGCACCATCCTCAAGTGTTGTTCATGCTCTTCCTCTGACTTGGAATACACCAAAATGTCATCTAGGAAGACTATGACAAAATTGTCTAGATAGTCCCTGAATACACCATTCATCAAGCACATAAAAACAACAGGTGAGTTCGACAACCCAAATGGTACCACTATGAACTCATAATGAACATACCTTGTTCTAAAGGAAGTCTTACTAATGTCTTAATCCTTTATTCTTACCTAGTGATATCCCGATCTGAGATCTATCTTGAAAATATTTTCGCACCTTTTAACTGATCGAAAATATCATCGATCCTCGGTAGAGGATACTTGTTCTTAACAGTTACTTTGTTCAACTGTTTGAAATCAATGCACAACCTCAACGTCCCATATTTTTTCTTCACGAATAGGACTGGGGCACCCCAAGGTGACATGCTTGGGTGAATGTACCCCTTCTTTAGAAGCTCTTCAAGATGCAATTGCAACTCTTTCAGCTCTAGCGTACTCATTCTATAAGGAGCTTTCGACACGGGAGCTGCTCCAGGCATCAAATTTATAGAGAAATCGATATCCCTTTTCAGAGGTAGTCCAGATACTTCCTGGAATATGTCCTTAAACTCTTTAAGTACCTCATGATCCTCAATACTTGACACCTTATCCTTAGGCGTTTCCTCCACATGGACTGCAAATAATTGACAGCCTTTTCTGTAGCACTTCTTCAGCTGCATTGTTGAGATTTCTCTAACAACCACAACTCTGAAAATTCCTTGGACTATTTTCTGATTCTCCTCCTCATCCAGGCATGTAAATTCCTTGTTAGGACAATCTAAGAGGGCATGGTGCTGGTCCAACCAGTCCATCCCAATTAAACAGTCATAAGATCCTAAAGGAAAAATATTCAATTCAGCCTTCGTGCTCAATCCCGTCATGTCCACAGGACAGGACTTAACCAACTCAGTGAGTTTCCTCTTGGTTCTTGTAGCCAACTGCACTAACCAAGACTCTTCATGTTTTCTCTTATCAAATGAAAACTTTCTACCACTCTAGGGTCTATATAACTATGTCTAGCCCCTGAATCAACTAAAATAGTAAATGGTTGGTTGTTAATCATACCTTCCACTTCAATCATGTGCGATTGAAATTTAGTGTGCTTGTTGTCCAGGGCTGCGTAGATCCTTGGCATTCTATTGCCCATATCCTCCACTATTTCATCTTGTTGAACATTGTGGATGGCTCTCACTTTATCATTTATGTGGGGGCAATCTTTGTACCTATGGTTTCCTTTACAACCCAAACACTCCATAGGTGGCGGTCTTGGCATTTGCCCACCCACTTCAGCCTTCCTAGGCTCTCTAAAAGATGGTTGTCCCTGAGGACTATTTTTGAAAAAGGGAGGCTTGTTTCCATTCTGCGTCTACTATTTCCTGAACTTCTTTTGATCATCCCAAGCCTTCCTAAAAGTAGGTTTTTCTCTTTGCTGCTCATACAAGCATTTCACCCTTATTATTGTTTCTTCCATAGTCTTAGGATAATCATACTGAATCTTGTCACCAATGGCAGGTGGTAGTCCACTCAGATACCTCTGAATATTGACAGCCTCATCTTTGATGAATGGAACATACTTCAGTAATTCCAAAAACCTTCATTCGTATTCATCAATGGTCATGCTTCCCAGCTTGAGTTCAAAGAACTCCTTCATCTTTCTGTCATAGTATCTTTTAGTCAAGTATTTCCTCTCGAAATACCTCTTGAATTCCTTCCAAGTGATATCTTTCTCTCTAATATGCTGCACCTGCACAAGCTAATCCCACCACATGGATGCTTTTCCTTTTAGTTGATACATCACAATTCTTCCTTCTACATGATAGGAATAATTCTGCAGTTGGAAATATTTCCTCATGCCATGCAACCATGTTTTAGCATCTTCCTCCTTCTTATGTTCCCCATTGAATGTTGGAGGCTTGATCTTGTTCATTTCCCCTTTCAATTCATCTATCCCAGATCTCTTGTGCTTTCTGGTAGGAGATGGGATTGAACTCTGTGTGCTTCCCTACTGGAATTCTTTGGGGAGCGACAATGATGTCTGCTGACACTCCTTGATCTTCTTTTTCTCTCAGGGGTCCTACGACTCCCTGTTTTTCTTGTGTCACTCTCCTTTTTCAATTTCCTCTCTATTATTTCTAGGCTCTTCAAGATCTTTAAGTTGAATTCACCCTACTGATCCCTAACCCTCATGAGCTTTCAACTATCAGCTCAGTGAGCCTGGGCCTCTTTCTGAAATCTTTCAATGATTTTCATCACATGCCCCTCCTTATCCAATTCTCTTCTGTGCCCATTGGAGTTCAATCCTTCAACTCCCAAGTTGACATCCCTTCCTTCTCTTTCGTTCTCTGAATTGGAGGCAATACACACCTCTTCCATTTCTATACTCGACGTTGATTCACGGTTGTCCTGACACTCGTTGAACTCTGCACACGCAATGTGCAGTCAACCAAAGTTTGTCATGCTTTAAACCCTTAAAAAAAAACTACAACATTCATAAACCAATGCTAATAAGAAAATGTTTCGATTCCATGAATTTTTTGAGCTCTGCTCGACTCTGTAAATATTGGGACTTCGAGACTTCGGGTTTCAGGGTTTTGGTCGACAAGGATCCAACAGTTAAAATCCTCTACGATTCTTCCGTCTTAAAAAATTTTGGGACTTCGGGACTTCGGGTTTTAGGGTTTCGGTCCTCGAGGCTCTCGTACTCGCTTCCCTCTCCATCCCTCGATTTCTGAAAAATTTGATTTCCTTACCCTCCGAGCCCACATAGCACAATTGTCTCCCACAACCATGGTGGCACATGGCACGTTTAGGAGGGTCCACGTCACCTTCGGTGACATCATCGGGTCCCACCACTCTCACTTTTCTTCGTGACCCACTGGCACGGGGTACACTCCCATGTGTCCACATCCATTGCAAGTGAAATCCAAGGGTCATACCTTTCTCAGATATATGATGCAGATCCTTTCAGTGTTTCAAGGTTTCATATACTAGGATTTCACGACCTGTGAAAATGAGGGGTCTTGCCCTTTAGTTTCCCGGGTGCCAAAATGCCGACCGACAACCACGTGTCCTTTCGATGGACGGTCCTGACGAAAAGGTTGAAATGGGAATAAGGTGGGCCAGGATGGCGCTGAGTGGAGGTGAGATATAGAATGGAAGACATATGGTGGAAGGTGAAAGGTGGAGGCAATCGTGAGGAGATGATAGGGGGACCCACACAAAGTTTCCCATTCCGAACCCGCCCCCCCCTTATTAAAGGTAGAAAGGAAAAGGGGCTCTCGAATCCAATCTTGTCCATAGAACTGAGTGCCCCAATATAAGTCATCGAAACCTACGTGCTCAATTTCGGACCCCCCCCCCTTTGTTAAAGGTAGAATGATGAAGGGGGTCCGGAATGGAACCTTGGTCGTAGATCTGGGCGCGCAAATTCTGGCCACCCAGATTTGTCCACCGCTTAACAAAACGCGCATTTTGTGACCCAACTTAGGGTAAGTTGGTTCTTAACCCACTCCTTTTCATTTTTCCACCCAAAGGGGCCTATCTCTTAGGAAGAAACCCCCTTTACAAGAATTGGTGATAACACTGATGAATTCAGGATTTCACATATTGCGATTTCCACACTCCTGTGCAACTCCAAAGGGTTTTAAACCTTGTGCAAGTTCTCCAGATTTGACGATCGTGAGAGTTCTCCTTTCCTGCCAAACAGATCCTATGGCTCCAACACTTCTGGTGTGGAGTTATCTCTCTCTATGGCCATATACCACACCGGCTATAGTTTTATAATACCGCTACACCTCTTGAGATTTGTAACATGGTCATGTAGGCCATTGTCACTCAGAAACATTCCGAGGTTTGAAATTGGCCCTCCCGACACAATTTCTTCTCAAAACCTCGGTCCAAAGACCACTTATCTAGCCCATCTAGGCTCAACATTGAAACTATGCTCTGATAGCATACTGTAACATCCTCGGCCATCAACCCCACTGGTCAGGCCAACGCTACTGTGTGGAACAACATCATTCTCATACTTAATTAATAACATGCATTTAAATCAAATTAAACACATTTAACTCAAAGTAAACACAATATTACTGTTAACATAAATAATCCCCGACATTAACAATAATCCATATGCACAATAGAATACATGATACATATAAGCATCAAAGGCATGCAAAACATAATATTAAGCATAAGTTGATACTTATCTTTGAAACTGTCACACACCACCAACTGCGTGTAGACCTTCCACGAACCTCCCAGCCTTAGACCACACTACTCATCACTCTCAGTAGTAGGTCACCCCTAAGCTGGGACTAAGCTCCACCAGGTAAGGAATCCTAGGGTAGGTAAGGTTTATAGGAAGAATAATAGTCATAGAAGAAGGATTCTCTCCCAGGAACTACTTATGCCCACTGCCCACAGACTCTCCTTCCCCACATGTTTGTCCCACCCCAGGAGTATACACCTTCTCTATCACCTAGACATTCCTTCGGCTGCTAACCTCCCTTGCCTTGGGCTTCAGCAACAGACCAGACCGGAAATCTCCGAGCTCTGTGGCAGCTACAGGGTTCCTTCCAGGAGCTATCTCCTGCCTCCGTGCACTCTCTCACCTGGAGAGAGTTGCTCACAGGCCAGGCAACATGTCCCTTCAACCTCGGCCACCTCTCTCACCTAGAGAGAGTGTTGTATGTGCTATCCAACAAGCCACATGCGGTCAAGCACTACACAAGCACCACAATCCACTGTAACATAAACACGAACACCCAAGGATAACAACAGACAGGGGAAACAACATAACAAGGCTCAACAAGAATGAGACACTTTGGTTTTCTCAATCTGACAACATGGGATAGACTCATAGCTCTGGTTTTAGGGATGCGTGACAAGCAATCCACATAGAGGTTGCACACAGACTCGACGGTTCAGAGAGAGGGTGTACCGACTCCTCTAGAAATCAACACAAGCCCTTCTAGTTTCAAAGTTGTGTGAGGGTATTCTTGCAGAGGTTAGACGGGATTCACGGTTCAAACTATCCACCGTCGAATGGAGGAGGACCCCCATCACAGATCAACTCAACATTTTTAAATGCATGCACTTGGGTTGAAACTTGTCACCCATGAAGCTCATTCCTTCCCATTTGGAAGTCACTTGTCCTTCCAAAGAACTTAGGATAAAAACATCACATTTAAAATAGCTTTTGGAATAATATTAAAATATTATTCCCAAGGACTTAAGCCCCTAGTATTAGCCCCTAGGCTCAACACTTAGCCTCTCTTTCCTACCTTCTAGCCCCCAATTCCTTACCCAGGCTTTGTGGATTCTTAGTCCCCCATCACTCATTCATCGTGGTCGGTACACACGCAGAGATGTTTATCTTTATTAATAATGTGCATAGTTACATGTACAAAAAGAATCAGGCTCCTGGCCTTCAACACTTAGGCTCTCTGGCCTAAAAATCACACAAGCCCACCAGCTTATATAAACTTGGCTCACCAGCCTATAAAACATAATTACAATTCATAATGCAAGTTTTACAACAGGTCTCGGCCTTGGGGACATTACACAAGAAATCTACTTATTGCAA
Source organism: Picea abies (assembly GCA_900067695.1). Taxonomy (NCBI): domain Eukaryota; kingdom Viridiplantae; phylum Streptophyta; class Pinopsida; order Pinales; family Pinaceae; genus Picea; species Picea abies. Next base: position 14,282 of record CBVK0100154843.1, read on the forward strand.
AAATCCATATGATAAGCAATAAGATGTTCCCATTGACATTGAAGCCAACCAAGAAAAATAATATAGTGCAAAATGTTGGTAAAGGAAAAAGTGTGCAGTTAGACACTGCATTTACAACAAATAGTGCGCGTAGTACCAAGAAAGGTGAAAATGGAACAGAGATGAAGGAAACATTCCAATTTGAAATACAAGATGATTCCTGGTTATGGAATTTCAGATTTGTACATTTGAACTTTGGAGGTCTAAAGCTACTACACACAAAGGATATGGTAAAAGGTTTTCCATTGATTGAAAATCCAGAAAGGATATGTGAAGGCTGGATATTTGGAAAGAAACACAAATAATCATTTCTAGTTGGCAAGTCTTACAAAGAAAAATCTCCACTGGAAATTTTACATTCAAACATTTGTGGACCAATGAAAATAATATCAATAGGAGGCAATACTTATTTCCTAACATTCATTGATGATTTCTCAAGAAATACATGGATTTATTTCCTAAAGAATAAATATGATGCATTGGGTCATTTTGAGCAGTTTAAATCACTTGTGGAAAAACAGAGTGGCTATTACATCAAGTGTCTAAGAACTGACAGAGGAGGAGAATACATGTCAAGAGAATTCTAGAATTTTTGTAAAGTTGATGGCATCTACAAGAAATTTACCGCGTGATACACACCACAATAGAATGGTGTCACAGAGACAAAGAAAAAAACCATCATGGAAATGGTGCACAGTATGTTGTCAGCCAAACATTTGTCAAATGAGTATTGGGATGAGGCAGTAGCAACTACAGTATACATCTTGAAAAGATGTCTGACAAAGAGTGTGAAGAACATAATTCCTCAGGAAGCCTGGACAGGTTCAAAGCATAATTTGTCGCATTTAAATTTTTTTGGTTGCATCATATACACATGTTCCAAATGAAATGAGAAGGAAGTTGGACAACAAAGGGGAAAAATGTATGTTTGTTGGGTATTCTGAAGAAATGAAAGGGTACACGCTATATGACCCGGTTGCAAGGAAATCCATAATCAGTTGCGATGTTCAATTCATGGAGAATGAAGGATGGGATGGGAGTGTAGAAAAGACAGTGAATATCATTAATGCTATTGTGCATGATGACATAGAAGATGAAGTGGTTCAAACACCACAATTCAATGTGCAATCCCATCTACATATGGCACTGCGATGCAAATTACCGCGTAGAGTAATCTAGTAAGAACAACAGGTGCACAATCTACACCTAGAGTGCATCAAATACCAACAAGCAGTCCGAGTAGTTCTACATCTCCAAATCCAACATTAGCAAGTTTGTTACCAAGAAAGACAAGAAGTATGCGCGACATCTATAATGAAGATGCAACAAATTCATTTTTAGTTTTTTCTTTGTTTTCACAAATAGATGATCCATTAACCTTTGAAGAAGTTGTCAAAGATGATGTATGGGCACAAGCCATGGATGAAGAAATCAAATGCATAGAGAGCAATCAAACATGGAAATTGGTTGATGTACCTAAAGAAAAGGATGTTATAAGTGTCAAATGGATTTATAAAACCAAGCAATATGCAAAAGGAAAAGTGCAGAAGCACAAGGCAAGGTTAGTTGCAAGAGGCTTTACACAACAACCTGGAATTGATTTCAATGAAACATTTGCACCAGTTGCACACATTGACACAATCAAAACCGTGTTAGCAATTTCTGCACAGTACAAATGTCCGGTTTATCATATGGATGTAAAGTCAACATTCTTGAATGCAAACTTAGAAGAAGAAGTCTATGTGGAACAAACACAAGGTTATGAGGTTTCAGGACAAGAAGACAAAGTATACAAATTTAATAAAGCAATGTGTGGGTTAAATAAAGATCCGAGAGCTTGGTACAGTTGCATAGATTCCTATTTGACACATAATGGATTTCAAAGAAGTGAAAGTAAGCCAACATTGTACATCAAAGCAAATAATCAAGGTAACGTTTTAATTGTTTGTATATATGTGGATGATTTGATTTTTATAGGTGAATTTGTCATAGAAGAATTCAAGTCAATCATGAAGGATGAATTTGAAATGACTGATTTAGGGCTTATGAGATATTTTTTGGGAATAGAAGTGCACTAGTCCAAAACTGGTATATTTATCTCACAGTCTAAGTATGCACATGAAATATTGAAAAGATTCAATATGATGAATTCAAAAGCAGCACCAACACCTGTCATAACAATATTGAAGTTAATGAAGGAAGATAAAGGCTCCAAGGTGGATCCCACACTGTTTAAAAGACTAGTAGGCAGTCTTATGTATCTCACAATGAGAAGACCTAATGTTATGTATGGAGTGAACATAATTTCAAGGTTGATGGAAACTCCAAAAGAATCACATTGGAAGGTAGGAAAGAGAATCTTGAGATATGTGAATGGAACAAAATATTTTGGCATTAAGTACTCCACTTCAGAAGATTTTAGACTCATTGGATACACTGACAATGATTGTGGAGGCAACATTGATGACAAGAAAAGTACCTCCATGTACACATTTCATTTTGGAACAAGTATGGTATCATGACCATTAAGGAAGTAACCCATAGTAACTTTTTCTTCATCATAAGCAGAGTACGTCGCAGCTACAAGCACAACTTTTCAAGCAGTTTGGATGAGAAGGATGTTAAAATATTTGTTGCAGGAATAATAGAAACCAAAAACAATTTTCTGTGACAACAATTCAGCCATCATGTTATCAAAGAATCATGTGTTTCACAAGAAAACCAAACATATTGATAAAAGGTATCATTTTATCAAAGAATTGGTGAATAATAAAGAGATCTGCTTAGAATTTTGTAGGTCAAAAGAATAGGTCACATAAATTTTCACAAAGGCTTTAGCAAGAGATGCATTTCATCATCTGCATAGTAGTATGGGAGTCTGCACAGTAACAAATGAGTGATAGTAAAATGGTAAACTAAATTTTTGATGTAATTTTATTTTGTAATCCTACCTACTTATAATTAAGAGGGAGTGTTGGTAATAGTAATTACAAGTCGGTGAGATATTTATGTCTCCACTGATTTGTTTGTCATTCATTCTGTCAGTAGTTGAATTTTCAGTCAATCAATCTGACATTATGTAAGTGCAAAGTCACACATTTAATCAAAAGTAAGTGGACAAGCAAGAAGCTATAAATGGAGCCGATTTATATCTTCTCGAGTTCAATTAATTGGTTGAAGAGCTAGTCGTAGTTATGGTAATGTTTAATGTTGATTCAGTCTTAGTTTCTATAGGAAGTCTCAACCGGAGTCTATATAAGTCTGATTTGTTTAGTTAGTCGATGGATGATGATGAGGAGAAGCAGTTGACACAGAGAAGAAACAAGAGGTAGAGAGAACATTTGAGAACCAATAGCAACTGAGGAGTTGAAGAAGTCTGAGCATAGGCTCTGTGTTTGTGAAGTCAGTGTCAGTAGAAAAATTCATTGGAGCTAAAGCTCATCTTAGTATTGTAATTTGTAATCGCGCGCATTGCATCGAAGTTCATTAATATCAAGCTTTTTGTGTTTTGACAAGTTTTTTTCTTATTTATGAGTTTATGTGCTTAGAACAACATTATGTTATTCCACATTCATAAATAATTTAATAAAGTGTGTGTCTTCACAACGCGCAACAAACTGAGCAGTCTGTACACTATGTAGTGGTTTTGAGAAATTTGTTGTGTAGCCTGTTTGGTGCGCAATATTTGAAAATGCATTGTGCATAGTAGACTGTGTGCTCCATTGATCCAATATCGGTGCGAGAAAAATATAATTTATGAGGTGGTTTCATTTATGTATTATATATTTGTATCATTGGAATGAATACATGTGTAGAATATGGTTTGAACACTTTTCCACTAATTTCTTGTGTCTCTTGTCATGTCCAATGTTCTATTTATCAACATGGTATGGGAGCTCTCATGGTATTAAGGGCATGATAACTTCATGGTAGACATCCATAAAAGTTATAATTAATGATGTTAATATCAGAAAGCAACAAAATAAGAGCAACGAAACAAGCCACATCAATCTTTCTTCATAAAATAGTGAAATGTCTTCAAGGAGGTATTTCTTTTGTTATTCAGAAAAAAACATTTGCAATCTGAATTTGATGATTATGCATGGTAGTTTTTCCATATGATGTTTGATATCATAGATCTATGAGAGGAAATTCAGTATTCACACTGCCTAGATATCCATGGTATGTATATATCTACACCATTTGTTATTGGTTTGTTGTATGCAACTAAGAAAAATTTGTATTGTTGTTTTTATGTAGATTTGTTCTAAGATCTCTCTACACAATCACTTGATTGATCCACAAAATTAATCTCTCTTGTGTATTCTCTTAATACAACCAATATCAAAATCTTAAATTTAGATTGGAGATGGATTTTTTGTTTCTTCAAATTCATGTATCAAGTGGTTTCATACTGATTTTTTAAAAGAGTGTGCATATTTGTTTTATTTGGTTGCATGAAGTATCCATCCAGAATATCACAAAGATACGAATGAATAAATGGCGTAGACGTGCATCCGAAAGCACGTCTGCTCACAATATCTTCTCCTTCTCATAGCTCGAAGAACTCTTAAATAGCTCTTCTATTTCCCTATCGAGATATCTGCACCCACAAAACTCTTCGCGCGATCCCCTCTTTGCACTCAGAGGATCGGAATTCACGACTTCGCGAGGTCAGTGGTCGAGCGCTGGTGTTTCGGATCCTCGAACCCCGATGCAAGTCAACGCTGACCCTTCCTTTTCCTGTCGGGACTTCTCCTATCGTGATTTTGCCACTCGCGATATCAGGCAATTCACTTTACCGACTCCCGACTCACGATATGCCGAAACTCTGATGAACTCGCTGCTTTGACTTTTCAATGATCCCTTATCTCGTCGGGACTTTGGACTTCACGGGATCGTGAATCCTACTGTCAATATTTTGAGACTTCTCGCTGTGAGATCTCGATAAGATGTACCACCTGTCCACGTCACCAACTCCGCTGTGGCCTACGCTATCTTTTAACTGTCGGGATATCGTGTATTGCGATTTCGCGATTCCCGTTGCAATGTTTTGGAGGTTCAATCCACGAAACCCTGATACACGATATACGTGTAGATCCAATGGCCCTCATGGCTCAAATCAATGACTCTACCCCTCCTTAACTTTAAACCTCTAGAGAATATGATGTCCTATCTCCCTTGCACTTCTGTGAGATCTAACGGCTCACGGAGTATCGCGAATTCCCCTAAGAGAATTCCGTCTGTCCATTCTCCCTGATGAAATCTGCAAAATGATTGAGCACTCCTCTGTGGAACTCGTCCACCTGCAGCACAAACTTATGATGCCTGCTTAAATTTTCAAGGCACAACCTCCCTGCGCTTCCCTTCAGTGGATTAGAAGGCCTTATCCTTCCTGATATTTTCCACGACCTTCAAATCCTTCAGGAAAAAATATTGCATGCACTCCTTGTGGAAAACCTTCAACTTCGACCAAGTGTTGAAGTCCTTTGACTCTGCGCACACCTGCAGCAACAGTCTCTCGATGCTTCACTCAGGTTCACAACCCTGAGACTTTTACCCGGCCTGCGCACTCTTTGCATGACTCATGTGCCCAACTGCACTTTGGGTGAATGAGAGCAAAAGTTTAACTATCTGAGCTTCAGAGACGCAACCCTAAATTCTTGTCGACGCACTCCTTGCGGACACTTCAACTGTACTCCTTGCAGGAATTCTTACTCAGATAGAGAAACAATTGAAACTCATTCCTTCATCCTTTCAGAATTCAAACTTAAACATGAAATCATATACACAACATATAAAAGAAAATTTATAATAGGAAGCAAACATACATGAGCATATTCTTCAGCATCGATACACAGAGAATCACACAAACCATGAATTTGAATCCAAGATTTCTATTAATTCAAATGTCTGTACATGGGTGTTCTTACACATCTCTCTACATGCTCTTGCTCTCTTCAACAGTGCTGCTTCATAATAATGTTACAATGCATAATGAGGGTGTCTATATCCCATTTCCCTCTTGCGCCCTCTTGCGCTCTCAAACAGTCTAATCTAGAATTAAATTTCTACCTACCTGCATTAAATATCTTTAAATTTCGTCTATCTACTAAGGACGAGAGCAATCCGCTCAAGGTCCATTTACAACATACAAGTGCACCTTTTCATAATGTCTCATGTAAGATTTGTGCAACAATTCCAAAGTGAAATTCAAAAATTTGTGCTGGCTCGTCCAACTGTCCTCCGATTCTGTGCTGGCTCGCATGATGTGGGAGATGCTCCTGCATCATACTCCCTCACTTAAAAAATTTCATGGGCTCCTATCCATGAGCTCCTACACGGTCTGTCCATGCTTCTGAATCTCTGCTTCAGTTTCCCAGCTGGCATATTCAACTAGATGATTCTTCCATTTGACCAGATACTCAAAGTATTCTTTCCTCCTGGTCATCTTGCTCACTTTCTTGTTTAGTATGCACTCCATCTGCGGCTTCTCTGCAACTGGCATCTGCTTTTTCCACCGAATCACTGGCTTCTCATCTCCAGTCTCTGTTTCTCCAGCTTTATATGGGTACAAATATGAGACATTGAATAGCGGAGATATTCTGATCCCATCGGGTAATTCAATCTCATAAGCATTTGCCCCAAATTTCTTCAAGATCCTACATGGCTTGATTTTCTTCATCTTCAACATGTTGTATGTTCCCCTTGGGAACCTTTCCTTTCTCAAATGTGCTAGAACCAAATCACCAACCTCAAACTGAAGTTGTCTTCGATGTTGGTCTGCTCTGCGCTTATACTCCTGACTTGAATTATGCAATCACTCCTTCACCTGGCTGTGAAGTTCCTTCATCGCCTCTGCGAAATCTTCTGCACTAGCACTCCTAGTCACAGTCTGATCTGAATCCCTCAGTTTAGAAATTCCTCTCGGCTGCATAACATAAACAATATGAAATGGACTTCGACCTATGCTCTGCTTCACTGAGTCATTGTATGCGAATTCTGCCTGTGGTAATATATTGTCCCACTGGCTATGGTTCTCTATCACCAAGCTTCTCACCAAGTCTCCCAGACTTTTGTTGACCACTTCTGTCTGTCCATCCGTCTAAGGATGATAAGCCGAACTAAATTCCAAGTTAATTCCCAACTTCTTCCATAAGGTCCTCCAAAAATTCCCTATGAATTTGGTGTCTCGATTCGAAACTATACTCCTCGGCAACCCATGAAGTCGAATGACCTCTTTGAAAAACAGGTTCACGATGTGAGTCGCATCACTGGTCTTCTAACATGGAATGAAGTGTGCCATTTTGTAAAATCTATCCACCACCACAAAGATTGAATCAACACCTCTTTGTGTTCTTGGCAACCCCAATACAAAATCCATGCTTATTGCATCCCATGGCCTCTCTGGTATGGGAAATGGTTGATAAAACCCTGCATTCTGCTTTCTTCCCTTCAAATTCTAGCAAATTCTACACATGTCTACAAATCTCTTGACATCCGCTCGCATTCCCGGCCAAAAATATGACTCGTTCAACTTTGTGAACGTCTTGTCATAACCAAATTGTCCTGCCAATCCTCCACTGTGTTTCTCCTTCAGCAGATTCTCCCTCATGGAGCATTTCGGAATACACAGTTGATTGCCTTTAAACAACAATCCTTCCTGGATCATATACTTGGCCCACTGGCTTCTATCTCTGAGATATGGATTCTCAGCTGCTTCATATGCCTTTTTAAAATTTGGATCATCTGCGTACATATTTCTAAGATCATCAAAACCTAAAGTTTTGACTCTGAACTTCTGCAACAACAAACACTTCCTGCTCAAAGCATCAACAACTTTGTTAGCAGTACCAGAAATATGTTTTATCACAAAAGTGAAATTCTGCATATACTCAACCCATTTGGCATGTTTCTGATTCAACTTCTCATGTTGAGTCACAAACTGTAGTGCATGATTATCACTGTACAATACAAATTCCTTCGGTATCAAGTAATGCCTCCATTTCTTCAATGCCTGTATGATAGCATAAAACTCCTTGTCATAAGTGGAGTACTTCAATTTTGCCTCATTCAGCTTCTCGCTGAAGTATGCTATCGGCCTGTCTTCTTAACTTAAGACTACCCCGATTGCAAACCCACTTGCATAACATTTCACCTGAAATGTCTTCTGGAAATCTGGCAACACCAAAACCGGTTGTTCCGTAATATTCCTCTTCAAAATATTAAAACTCTTTTCAGCCTCTTTTATCCATTGAAAAGATTTATGCCACTTCTTCACTGTATCCATCATCGCTGCACTAATTCCACTAAAATTCTTATTGAATTTTCGGTAGAAACTAGCCAATCCTTGAAAACTTCTCACCTCGAAAATATTCTTCGGTGATGGCCAATTTTTGATCACTTCCACCTTATCTGGATCCATTCTCAACTCATTTGTAGAAATAACAAACCCCAAGTAAATGAGCTCTGTCTTCATGAATGAGGAATTCTTCATATTTATCAATAGCTTCTCCTGCGGTAGTTTCTGCATCACTGTAGCCAAATGCTTTAGATGCTTTGCCACTGATTCACTATAAATCAGTATGTCATCCAGATACACAATAATAAATTTCCCAATGAAATCCCTCAGGAATTCGTTCATCAACCTCATGAAGGTACTCGGCGCATTTGTTAAGCCAAATGGCATAACAAGCCATTCATACAACCCTTCGTTGGTTTTGAATGTTGTCTTCCATTCATCACCTTCTCTCATGCGAATCTGATGATAACCGCTTTTCAAGTCAATATTTGAAAAATATTTTGCCCCACTCAAGCAATTCATCAGATCATCCATCCTCTGCAATGGAAACCTATACTTGATGGTTATCTTATTAATCTCTCTTGAATCAGTACACATCCTCTAGCCTCCGTCTTTCTTTAGACTGAGTATTGTCGGAACAACACATGGACTCAGGCTTTCTTTGACCAAACCTTTGTCCAACAACTCCTGGACTTGCCTTTTAACCTCTTCATTCTCTTGTGGCATCAATCTATACGTGGATTTGTTTAGAAAACTGGCTCCTGGTATGAGATCAATATGATGACTCACACTCCTGATCGGTGGCAACGAATGAGGTAATTCGTCCACTATGATGTCAGCGAACTCTTCCAGCAGTTTCTGAACTTCCTCTGGTAAATCATCCACTCTTGTACTAGTCAGAACAATCCTTGGTTTTATGACCACAAAGAATTGTGGATCCTCCTTCTTATTAACCTCTATAAGAAGTTCCTTCCCACTCATGAGAAGTACAGTGTTGCTTACTTCTGGCTTCACCTCCTTATCCTTTATTGGAAGAAACATGTGTGTCCTCCCATTCTTCTCCAGGGTGTATGTGTTCATTCTCCCATCATGAATCACATTCCTGTCATATTGCCATGGTCTACCTAGAAATAGATGACAAACATCCATAGGAATGACATCACATAAGATCTTATCATTATATCCTCCTATCTTGAATTCAACTAAACATTGTTTAGTGACAGTTACTTGGTGTCCCTTCTGTAGCCACAAAACTCTATATGGGCTTGGATGATCAATCGTCTCTAGCTCCAACTTCTCTACCATCTCTGTGGAAATGAGATTATCCATGCTACCACTGTCTACAATGACCTTGCATACCATGTCCTTGGTCTTGCAAGCATTCCTGAAAAGTCTAGTCCTTTGGACTGAACTCTCCACCTCTTTCTCAGGTGTCAAAAGGACTTTTCACATCATGAGCGATCTTCCACCTTCAACATCTTTGGCCTCAACATCCCGCCTCTGTGCTTCGGTGATGTGAGCTTCTCCAATGTCCTTCTTTTTATCTGGACACTCGTAAGAATTGTGTCCATTCTTTCCACATGTGAAGCATGTGATTTATCCACCTCTTCCTCTTCCTCTGCCTCTAGTACGAGGAAAAGTTTTATTGTCAGCATAATCTCCTCTCTTCTCATTATGTTTCCCTCGCTGTTCAACATATGGCCCTCTCTGTGAGGTTCCACCTCTCTCTGTTCGAGTTAGAGGTTTCTTCCAGTCTTCCTTGGGCTTCTGGTTTTTATCCTGGGCAACTGACTTGCCTCTTGGCTGACTTCTGCCTCATCCTTTCTGACCCTGCTTTTGGCTCAACTTCTCTTCTTCTTTTAGAGCCATATGATAAGCATCTTCCACCATTCGGATGGTTACCATGCTCATCTCATCCTGGATATCATATCTCAGGCCATTCATATATCTGGAAACTTTTTCATCATCGCTCTCCCAATGACTTGCCCTGATGTTTAGTTTGTAGAATTCCTCAATGTATTCTTTCATTGTCATCATCTTCTGTCTCAGGTTCTGCATCCTCCTGAATAGAGTAATTTGATAGTCCCTGGAGATGAATTTCACTTTCATCTTCGCGATCATCCTGTCCCAACTTTTGATCTTCTGCTTGCCCTTGCAGTGTCTGTCAGCTTGTAGTTCATCCCACCATAATGCTGCATGTCCTTTCAATCTCGCGACAACATGCTTGAATTTCTTGTCTTCTTCGACATCTTCATAGTTGAAGTATGTGTCTAGAGCTCTAATCTAGTCTAGAAGCTCCTCTGCATCCAAGTTTCCCTCATAAACTGGAATTTCCATCTTTGCTCTTGCACCCATCCTGGAAATAGCTCCAATCAAACGCTCGTTTGATGCATCTTCAACTGCAACTTCTTCTTCTCGTTCAACCTCAACCTCACTTTCAGAATCACTGAGATCCCCCGCACTGGCTGTATGCCTTTGCGTTGTCTCCATGTCTTCGAGTCTTGCTCGGAGATCACGCATTTTTCTCTCTATAACTGGATCTTCCACTTGCCTGCCTCTTCATCTCGGCATCTCCCTATCCTCTAGATCAGGTGACTGTCTATCTCTCCTTGGTGGCATGGTGAATTCTCTTATTTGCTATAGAAAGCAAAGAATATTTCTGTGATCTGATACCAAACTGGCGCAGATGCACGCTCGAAAGCACGTCCGCTCACAGGATCTTCTCCTTCTCACGGCTCGAAGAACTCTTAAATAGCTCTTCTATTTCCCTATCAGGAAATCTGCACCCACAGAACTCTTCGCGTGATCCCCTCTCTACACTCAGAGGATCGGACTTCGCGACTTCACGAGGTCAATTGTCGAGCACTGGTGTTTCAGATCCCTGAACCCTGATGCAAGTCAATGCTGAACCTTCCTTTTCCTGTCAGGACTTCTCCTATCACGATTTTTCCACTCGCGATATCAGGTAATTCACTTTACCGACTCCCGACTCATGATATGCTGAAACTCTGATGAACTTGCTTCTTTGACTTTTCAATGATCCCTTATCTCATCGGGACCTTGGACTTTGCGGGATTGCGAATCCTACTATCAATATTTCAGGACTTCTCACTGCGAGATCCCAATAAGACATACCACCTGTCCACGTCACCAACTCCGCTGTGGCCCACACTATCTTTTAACTGTCGAGATATCGTGTATCGCAATTTCACGATTCCTGTTGCAATGTTTTGGAGGTTCAATCCACGAAACCCCGATACACGATATACGTGTAGATCCAATGGCCCTTGTGGCTCGAATCAACGACTCTAACCCTCTTGAACTTTAAACCTATAGAGAATATGACGCCATATCTCCCTTTCACTTCTGCGAGATCTAACGGCTCACAGAGTATCACGAATTCCCGTCGGAGAATTTCGTCCATCCATTCTCCATGATGAAATCTGAGAAATGACCGAGCACTCCTCTGTGGAACTCATCCACCTACAACACAAACTTACGATGCCTGCTTAAATCTTCAAGGCACAACCTCCCTGTGCTTCCCTTCAGTGGATTAGAAGGCCTTATCCTTCCTGAGCTTTTCCACGACCTTCAAATCCTTCAGGAAAAACTCTTGCATGCACTCCTTGTGGCAAACCTTCAACTTTGACCAAGTGTTGAAGTCCTTTGACTCTGTGCACACTTGCAACAGTAGTCTCTCGACGCTTCACTCAGGTTCGAAACCCTGAGACTTTTACCCGGCCTATGCACTCTTTGCACGACTCATGTGCCCAACTGCAATTTGGGTGAATGAGAGCAAAAGTTTAACTATCTGAGCTTCAGAGACACAACCATGAATTCTTTTCGACGCACTCCTTGCAGACACTTCAACTGCACTCCTTTCAGGAATTCTTACTCAGATAGAGAAACAATTGAAACTCATTCCTTTGTCCTTTTAGACTTAAAACTTAAACATGAAATCATATACACAACATATAAAAGCAAATGTATAACAGGAAGCAAACATACATGAGCATATCCTTCAGCATCGATACACAGAGAATCACACAAACCA